>PVJH01028898.1:0-26549 GCA_004026705.1 Nesogale talazaci | reverse complement strand
ATCTAGTGGGCTTATCATTGTTGATAAAATAAATCTACTCCCATACAAGGTTATGCTTTGCTTCTTGACGGAAAATGGACTGTTCTCACTCTCTCAGAGACAGCATTTCTTCAGCGTTTTCTTATTCTTCATAAAGTAATAATTTCAAGCTCAAAGATACCAGAGCAAGAATAATAAAAATTGACATGAAATTGACGGACGGTTCGGGTCCTTCAGAAAAGATTACTAAAGGTTTTAGGAAAATCTGTAGATTGGGGAAGTTTATCATTTCTATATATGAATTTTTGAGTAAAGAAACTTTGTGAATGAAGAAGAGCGGTGAATCACTTCAAGACGCATTTCAAGTGTAGAAATAGGCATGATCTAACTTCTTTTTCACATTCCAGAGAGCAAATGAAGACCATGAGAAACCACAGTGCTGTTTCTGAGTTCATCCTTCTTGGCTTGTCTGCTGATTCCCAGATCCAAGCTCTGCTTTTTGTCCTGTTCTTGATGATTTACCTCTTGACCATGATAGGGAACTTGATGATGTTGGTGGTGATCAAGGCTGATTCTCACCTCCACACACCCATGTACTTTTTCCTGGGACAACTGTCCTTCCTGGATCTCTGTCACTCCTCTGTTACTGTGCCCAAGCTGCTGGAGAATCTACTCTCTGAGAAGAAAACCATCTCAGTCGAGGGTTGCCTGGCTCAGGTCTTCTTTGTGTTTGCCACTGGGGGCACTGAGTCCTGCCTATTGGCTGTGATGGCCTATGACCGTTACGTTGCCATCAGCTCCCCTCTGCTTTATGGACAAAAAATGAGCACACAGCTCTGTGTGGGGCTAGTGTGGGGTTCGTGGGGCTTGGCTTTTCTGGATGCTTCTATCAATATCCTTGTAGCTCTTAACTTAGACTTCTGTGAAGGTCAAAATATCCACCACTTCAGCTGTGAGCTGCCTTCTCTCTATCCTTTGTCTTGCTCAGATGTATCTGCCAGTTTTACTGCCCTGCTCTGCTCTAGTATTGTGCATTTCTTTGGGAATTTCCTTCTGATCTTTTTCTCCTATGTTCGCATTATCTCGACCATCCTGGGCATCAGTTCCACCACTGGTAGAAACAAGGCCTTCTCCACTTGTTTGTCCCATCTCACTGCAGTCATCTTCTTTTATGGCTCTGGGTTCCTCCGCTATCTCATGCCAAATTCAGGATCCACTCAAGAGTTAATTTTCTCCTTGCAGTACAGTGTGATCACTCCCATGCTAAACCCCCTCATCTACAGTCTGAAAAACAAGGAGGTGAAGGCAGCCATGAGAAGAATATTGAAAAAAGCTTTCTAATGTTTCCAGTTATAGACCGCATTTATAGACATCTGAGTCATGAGGATATTGCATCAAACTGAAAGATACCATGCCTGGATACTATTGAGGAATTCCTAATGCCAGGTATCTGCAAGATACCTTAGTATACCTTCTTTATTTTTTTCTTAAATGTGCTTTTCCTTAGAAAGGTGGCTAAATGTTGTCTTGAGATGACACAAGTTTAGTCCTTGTCAGAGTATGGTGAATAAAAAAGAAAATATTCTTGCCATGATAGTTGTTATACACAGTGTAATAGAGTTTGCTATTCCACAATCAGCCTACTTTGACCATTTCCCCAGTAACTGACCTCTATGCAGAACCCTGGTGGAATAGTGGTTGCACATTGACCTGTGCACCACAAGATTGGCGGCAACCCAGTTTCTCAAAGGAAGATGGGGCTTTCTCCTCCTATCGAGAATTAGACTCTTGGAAACACACAGGATCAGGTCCAGTGCGTCCTATTCCATGGTGCCCTTAGCATCACCTGAGTCAGCATGGACTCCATTGCAGGGAGGACTTGAGGAGTGACACGATATGCTTAGTATGATTGCAGAAGACAATCATGACATGCCCACATCCCTCACCACAGGTCATTATTTTACCTTTCTAGGCATGAACATAGAGTCAATAATACCCAGCCACTCACCACGTTAGAAATTTTAGTTATGAAGAAAGTTTGCGACGAAGTAGACAGTGCTATGAATTTGCTATGAATCAAATTGTGTCCACCCGGGGGGGGGGGGAAGCATTGAAATTGTCCTTCCTGTACCAGTTAATGTACCCTCAAGCCTATTTTTCCTACCATTTGAATGCCACCTTGACACGTCCCTCAATGCTGTCAGTTATGTGGATCATGTGCATCAATGTCCTTTTTAATGTTGTGTGTTGCTCTTCTGTTTTATTTTACTTAGCTCTACTAAAGTAAATCAGAGTTAATCTTCTGTAAGGAAAAGATATAAAATACATGCAAATGATCTTGAAGATATGCACTGATGCCATCAATAAGTTATAGACATCAGGAACAACTGGAATATCAAAATTATTGAGTTGACCTAGAAATGCCCAAACGCGATAGGAACTAACAATTTGTTTATGCCACTTCAAATCATGTGACTGGTGGCCAATCACCTTTAACTCTTAAGGGACTCATGATGTGGGAAGGTTTTCAAGGTTGCACACACTTGTATACAAGTTTCTCCTTGTGCTCCTGAAGTCTAAGAATTCACCCTAGGTGGCAAGATGTATGAGTCAGTGTCAAAGCAAGTCCTGTGGCAAACTGTAAGAGGAAAACAGCAGACCTACTGCAGAGACCTCTAGATTAGGGAGCACGAACTTAATGGTGAGGAAATAAAGGAAAATCAGCTACTTCACTGCCTTAGAGTTGATTCTGACTTAAAGTCATATTGATAAGCATGATGACAGTCAGAAAATGATTTATTATTAATTTCTGAAATTATATACATACATTTTAATAACCTAAGCCAGTCAAGAACAAAAGGATAAGTACTGCATGATCCCCCTGAGAAACCGGACTAGGCGAGCAGTTCCTACGAAGCACCCAACCATGAGGACAGCGTGGATGCATGGAAGGATGCGAGAAAAGAGAGAGTTACAGAGCAGGACGCAACCAAAGTCAGATGGACTCCATGCCTAGGAGAGGGACAAAGACAAGATGAGACTCCCTGTGTAATACAAATGATTAATGCATTTAACTGCTCATCAAAAGCCTGGGAGTTAATAAAGTCCACCCAACAGTACCTTGGAAGAAGCCACTGACAATCTACTTTGAAAATTTGTCATCTAAAAACCCGCTGAGGAATTGTCTTGGTCTGATATATGACAGAGTTGTGAAATGTTCCATCCCAGTTTATATGTTCTTGTATGTTTATCTTTATCATTATAATTGTTTCTGTACACATGTTTCTATTACTAGATTATTTGTAGACACTTTGAAGAATTTTTAGTTTTCATTTGAGTTCCTGTGCTTAGCCTGCCACCTAGTTTTTGGTCAATATTTGTTTTGATTTAATAAATAAATGACTAAACAAATAAACAATGGCACAATCCATATAATAACCTTAGACTAGAATATAAATCCTTGACAAATTTTTTATGTGGTTCACCCTAAGTCTACCTTAGACAATCATTATTCAAAATGAAGTTTTCTCTACAAAGTGTTTTTCCATGTGAACACTGATTGTATTAAACACACCAGTCAAATGTGTTTTATTTTTCCACATAAAAAAAAGTTTTCACCAACTATCCTCTCCTTTGTCCAGACTCCCTAGTGACCGAGAATAGAAACTCAAGAGAGGAAGGGCATATTATGATATCTCCATTACTTTTTCATTAATTTAAAATAGTTTCAAGTATGAGAATGATCAAAGAATATAAGTATATATTTTCAGTGAACTCTCACCAGAGGGGTTCTATTGCTAAAGCATTTCAAAATAATAGTGGCAGTTAGACAAAGGTTCAACAAAATGATTTTCATTCATTTGGCCCATTTGATTTGCCATTACTGGGAATTATTTTGATAAAGGTCACACACACTGAGTAACTTTTTAAAAAAATTACAATTTGATTGGAATTTTAAAAATTCTATTACATCTATGATTTGATTATTTCTAGTATATAGAAATATATACATAGAAGCATTTAATTTCATACTTGATCTTGTGCTTATCAACTGTGCTGAATCATCTTCTTTGTTTAAATAATTCACTTGAAGATTTGTTAAATTTGTAAGTGGTGCTTTATTAGTTCACCTTGAAAGCAGGAAAAAAATTCCTAATTATTTTTTATAAATGTCACTATTAAAATTAATTCAGTGACCAGGAACTAAAAAGTAGAGCCATCTTTTCAATGAGGGTTTATGAGAAACTTTCTCATTCCAAGGCATTTAATATCACATTTGCTTTGTTTTTCATTACCTCGACTAATTAAAGAGTTCTAATTACATTATAAAGAATTTGTGTGGCAACTTGTCAAGTGTCTTTTCGACTTCTATTGTTGACCAGAACTTCTGCTTTTCTCATTACTAAATATAGTCCCTGCTATATAGTAAGTGTATAGTAAATACATGTTGAATAAAAATATTAAAATATTGATGCTGTTATTGCTTCATTGGGTCATAATAATAAATTATATCAGTAAGTGTCCTACTGTTAAGAATGATTGCTGTGTTTGCCCGGGTAGACTAGAGAAACAAATTAATAGACATGCATATCGATATAAGGGAATGGATTATACACATGAGGAATGAAACATTAAGAAAGCATCCCAACCCAGTTCAGTCCAAAGTCATAAGCCCGATATTAGTCCATAATTAGCTCCTTCAGATTCACAAAGTCACAGGTCAGTGGGTGTAGAATCCCGGCGCTGGCAGGGATCTCCCCACGGCTCCTCACTGAATCCAGTGGTGATAGAAGCAACTCAGCAGGGGGTGGGGTGGGGATGTCTCCATGGGGCTTCTCCAGCTTCAGAGGTCTGGTTTCATCAGGGTAAGACCACATGGCTTCTTCTCCGGCTCCTCCAGCTCCTGGGACGCTGCCATCTTGTCTTGTGCATAGTTCGTTGTCTTCAAGACTAACTCCTAACAACTGAGGAGATCATCTCTTATCTTCATGAGGGAAATATTGCAAGATTTCCCAGAAGTCTCAGGAGAAAGCCATGCCCACACAGAGACCTCATTGGCTACTCAGTGGCTATCTCCAGATTAACAGGCTAGACTCCACTCCTACATCTCAATCATGAAATTGACATCACAAATACTTGACCACCACAATTACATACTTCAATCACTCTATTTAAATAGAATTTAAAGTATGAATATTTAAGGTAAGAATATCCTATCTATATTCCTAGATGAGATTACCATAACTTTTTTCCTGGAATTTAATCAATTCTATCTTTTTAACAACTTTGTTGAGCCAATGAACAAATGTGTGAGACCACTAGTGGAAAAAGTTTTTAAAAAAACCCAAAACAGTTTTTACAAGAAAGAAACTGAAGGTGGCTGATGTGGGAGAGGAAAGGAGGGTACATGATTAACTAGCAGTAGACATTTAGGTCACCGGTTCTCAACCTGTGGGTCACAACCCCTTTGGGGGATCTAACAGCCCTTTCACCAGGAGTTCCTCCATTCATATCAGTAGCAAAATTATAGCTATGAAGTAGCAATGAAAATAATTTCATGTTTGGGAGGAAATATATTAAAGGGTTGTGACATCAGGAAAGTTGAGAACCACTGGCTTAGGTGAAGGGAAAGGTGCTATGCAATAAAGGGAAGGGCATCACAAAATGATCAAGGAGGAGGAGACAGAGAAAAGAGCACACACAGTAAAGGCAGTAAAGAGAAATACAATTACACAGGGAACCCTGCAATGAGAGTACAGTGAAAATTCAATGAGTAGATACATTGATAGAGAAAGGGTGGGAAGATGAGGGGGACGACAGTCATGAGGATATAAAAGTTTGGTAGAGGACGTTTCTACAGGTCTAATAACACGTGTTACAAATGTTCCCATGAATACAATAGAGCACACAGCGGTTCAAGTGAAGCTATAAAAGCTTCCTCACCATAGCCAAACACCTTGAGGAAATAAGTTGTCATGTCTGGGGGTTCAGACTCAGGAAATGCAGAGGTCAATTGGAATACCATAATTCACAAAGACAATGTTCTAGATCCTACCTTGGGCAGAAGTGACTGAGAATCCTACTTTGGGCAGTAGTGGCTGAGATCTTAAAAGCTTGTGAACAATTATCTAAGGTGCAACTATTAGTCTCTGTCTAGAACGAAGAGGAGTGAAAGAAATAAAAGTTAAGAACACAGTTAAAACAGAGCAGCGGATCATGTGAACTCAGCCTCCGTGACTTTGGGACCAGAAGCAGTAGCACTGCAGGCTCTGAAAGGGATCACAATAGACCTGAATAGAACTCACAGCAGTCGGGTTGATCCAGAGTCACAGCAACCCTCCAGGACAGGGTGGAACTGCCCCTGTGGGATTCTGAGACTGTCACTCTTTACAAGTGTAGACAGCTTCATCTTTCTCCCATGTCATGGCCAGTTGTTTCGAGTTGCTGCTCTTGAGCTTAGCCAACCAATGAAGAACCACTAGAGCAGCTGGGCTCCTGGATCCTGGATACCAGAACCAAGCTCACTGTCAGAACTCATAGTGACCCTAGTGGGTGCCCAAAACTGCAACTGTTTGCGAGACTAGAAAGCCTGGTCTTTCTCCTGCAGAATTACGGGTGATATCCGACTCCGACCATGCAGATCACAGCCCAACACGAAACCATTATACAGCCAGAGCTCCTCTCTTGGTCCTGGACAGAATGGGAGATAATGTGGGGCAAAACTCAAAATCATAAATAGACATTGGGGGAACCCCAGAGACTATGGCCCTGGACACCCCTCAAGCCTGGAACTGAACTCCCCTCTTTGGTTCAATGTGGTCAGTGATAGAAAAGTCAATAAGTTGCACTATAGCATGAGAGGAATGTACTCATTAGAACAATCATCTAGTTGAGACCAAAAGGTCAGCATTTGCAAAGCTCAGAAGAAAGGAAGGAAAGAAGGAGAAATGGAAATGGTAAACATGGAAAAACTAGGAAGGTGTGGTAGTTAGATAATTTTATATCAATTTGATAAATAAGTGTAGGGCTGGGGTCTAGTCTGTCAATAAGGGCACAGCTCAAAGAAGCCTCCCTGTGGGTGCAGACTTCTGCTGAGGATTCTGGGGACTTTCTTTCTCTCTCTCCATTTGACATTTCTGCCGAAGAACCAAACTCAGAGAGCTGGAGGGGCCACATGGACACCTGCGCCAGGGCTGAGATCCTTCCACCACCATTGGATCCACAAGAGTTTGCACCCACTGACCTGTGATCTTCCTGCATTGTTGCATCGTTGCATGTAGCTGCGGGAGCCTGAAGAGGGATTTAGGGACTAGGACTAGTATAGGATTTATGGGCTAAGATTGGACTTAGGGACTTAATATGGACTTGGCTGGGATGTTTTCTTGATATCCAATTGCTCCTTGATATAAATCCCTCTCATACACATATGTGAGTGTCCTTGCATTTATTTTTCCAATCAATCCGGTCTAAACAGCAGAAGAAACCTGTTACATTGGATTGCAATCACTGTCACAAGACAAAATGTGTGTGAACTGACCCACTGAAGACCTATTTGCTTTATAAAATTCCTCCCAAATTACAATTTTTAAAAGAAAAAATAGCTTGAGATATAATTCACACACCACAAAATTCACTTGATGTGTTATTCAGTGGTGGCTAGAGTCACAGAATTTTGAGGCATTGCTGCAAGCCTGTCCCAGAAGAGTCTCATCATCCCCAAGAGGACCCAGACCCTTTAGCATGTGAGGTCTACTCCCCGTCTCTAGTGCTGCCCCTTCCAGGCAACAACGAATCCACTTTGTTTCTTTAGAGTTGCATGTTCTGAACATCTGCTCTTATTATCAATAGCATACTTGTCTTCTTTATTTTTAACTATTGCATTAAAAATGTGATCTTTTAAAAAAATGTATTGTGATAGTTGCCTTTAAAATTATTAGAACTTTGTAGAGTTGTTTTTAAAAGAAACTATTACCAATTTCACTTTTTTAATGATGATTGGTGCATTTGAATTTCATATTTGTGCATGAATAAGATTTTGTGATTAGTAATATCCTTTCAATGTTTTTAATTCCACTGGTAAGAGGTGGAAATAGAGACACAGAAAGGAGATTGGGCTCAATCAGGAATGAAAAGTAAAGAAAGACTTTATTAAGGCAGGGGAAATCTAATGAACTAGGTTAAATAAGTTGCATCTGGCAGTAAGGCAGTGGGATATATATATATAAGGTTTGAGTTAAGGATGTATGTACTGATAAGGGGAAGGGAGTAACTGCAGGATTTGAGCCAGGATGGGGGCTGTGAGTAAACCATCTTGTTAGCAAACTTGCTTCATCCTTCAGTCAGGAATGCTGGGGCCTGGGGCTGGGTGGGTCATGCCCAGGGAGTCCTTCCCTGAGTGATAAACTCCTTGGAATGCTCAAAGAAGGGGCCGCAGTGTCCAGCAGCTCAAGTCCAGCAAGTCTTCTAATTTCCTGAGGAAGGGGTTGCCTGGTCCTGATCCAGTCCAAACATCCCAGACTCTTAGAGAGGTAACGGACAGTGAGTTCTGTCTTTAACTATTTCCTTCTGAAGTAGGGTGACAAGGAGGGGGTGTGTGATTACTAGTCTGAAGGTTTAGGGTTCAGGCCAGTTGGCAATGAACTGTAGGAATGAAGTAAGAGCTGACTGACGGCACATCGAGCGCTCTTATCCATTCCTGCAAAAACTTAAACATACAGTGAACTAGAAGAACTAGCACACATATCATCATTAGAGGCCCAACTAGGGACAAATCCTGGTTCTGATAGAATTCTGAAACTATGAGGAAGAGCTGGTGGTGCTCTACTGCCATCTTTCTATTTCATTGACCGTGTTGCGAACTACTTTGGTGTTTTGTTCAACTATTCCAGATGAATGAATGTAGCAACAACTTTCTTCATTTAAGGACATGCATGTTCCTCCCTTACCTGCTGTTAGTAAGTCCAGGACTCCGTGTTTTTGTAGGCTGATTTGTGCTAAGGATGTTTACTGCCTTTGGAGGGAGATAAGAGAGTTAGAAGTGGAACCAAAGCAAATTGTATCTTATCATTAAAGGTCTGAGCTTCAATAATAGCTTGTCCTATTGATCCTCCTGCCATGCCAGCTGCAGCGAAGGGGGAAGCAAACCTGAGTCCTACAAATACTGGAAAGAATTTTGCTTGTTTGTTCCAAGGGTTAGCATGAGTGTGCTGTTCCCACCGCCACTGGAATTCAGCCCGTCCATAAATCTTACGTTGTGGGACTGCAGTGACCAGGAGGCAAGAGGAGTGATAGGGGCATGGAGACACTTTGTGAGGGTTCCACTGCACCAGAAGTAGGCTCCTAAGGGGGCTTTGTGTAAGCCTGTTACCTCATGGGTGTGGATGCAGCTGAGCAGGCTCTGGGTCTGCGTTGGGGATGATAAACAGCACTGGGGGCAACTGATATCGACACGGTCTTCCGGGACAAATCATGGTGTATTAGGGATGGGAGTGGGACAAGTGTTGCTAATATTACCAGAGGGGAGGGAGTTTATAGGAACAGCTGCCAACCATGGATGCTGGAGAGAAAACAGGATGAGTTTTCTATCCCAGAAGCGTTTAATAAGAGGGCTGCTTCCTGGATCAGTTTCACCCATTTGAAAGTGTGGCAGTAACTATCTTGTGTCCATTTCAGGATTGAGAGTGCAGAGGTGGGGTCTAGCCTGTCAATCTAGAGATAGTCAATGAGACCTCTGTGGGGACATGCCATTCTCCTGAGAATTCTGGGAAATCTATGGTATTTCCTCTTGGAGGTGAGAAAATCACAACTCAGCCCCTTGGAGACACTCTACTGATAAGGCACAAGGTTGATTCCCAGTGAGACATCTGGGAGGAGAAGCCATATGGGCTTACCCTGATGGAACCAGAGCTCTGAAGCCAGAAAAGCCACATGGAGACTCCTGCCAGTGCTGAGATGCTTGAGAAGCCACAGAGAGGAGAATCCTGCCAGCGCTGAGATGGATGTACAAGACTCTGCACCCACTGGCCTGTGATCGTCTTGGAATCATGGCATGTGCTTCGTGAGTCTGAAGAGAAATTATGGATGGGTATCAGACATATGGGCTAATATTGGACTTATGAACTTGGACTGGACTGGGTTGGGATGCTTTCTCAATGTTCCACTCCTCTTGTATGTAAACTTCTCCCTTAGACACATGTTATTGTTTATGTATTTTTTTCTCTAGTCTACCCGAACTAACACAGAAAGGGTGAGGGTTGCTGTGCTTTTTTGTTATTTGGATTAATAGGTTAAGTTCGTTGCTTCATATTTCTTCAGCAACTTTATCCAGCTTCTTGGGTGGGGGGAAGCCTGGATATATTGTCTGTAGAAATATAGGGGGACTATGGGTTTTTTGCCCTAGCGGTAGTAATACAGACCTCCCTCAGCACCTTTTATTCCCATCTTAGGTCCCAGGGATCTAAAGTATAGAGTTTATACTTTTCTCACTTATTAGTAGTGATGATCTGTGAATTCAAGGAGTCTATGTGGTATTTAAATGACCAGTAAGGACACCCCTTGTACTGGTCAGGCCACTGTTTACAGGAGTCTTTGACCTGGTCATAAAGAAAGCCAGGGATTGGAGGGTCTGCCTTATTTGCAAAGTTGTACCTGACCATACTTGATACTACTATGGAGGAGAGATCAATCCAGTTAAATGGGATGTAGACTGTTCCTTGAGATCCACTCTGGCTACAGTGTGCTTTTCTGACAATATCAGTTTTATCTTGACAGGCTTCTTGAACAACAAATTGCCATACATAGCACCCTGTATTTGGTAGGGTGGGAGATGGCCACAGGAAAGGTAATTGTTGTTTATACCACACAGCACAGGAGGTGTTAGACATGGGAAACAGAGGCATCTTATTAAAGCATTAGGTAGTAGGCAAATACTCCTTGAGTATTTATGGCTTTGCAAACAGAACAGGAGGAACTAACATTTTTAATGAGCTGGGTTAGTTTAGGATGGTAGAATATTGGTTGTAGGTCCTGGGATTGGACATGAAGTCCTAATGTGTAGAAAGGAATGTATTTGGTGTATGAGGTGTCCAACTTGCTGTGTTGCTAAGGCTATATGGCTGTGAAGAACTATCCACCCTCAGGGGTTTTCTGTCCCCTCTTCAGGGTGGCTTCTTCCTGGTGTGTGAAGAGGATTATTCCTCAGGGATAGGGAATTGAAGCTGGGTTAGCCGAAGTGGTAGTGAGATTCCTGGCAGTAGTGTCTGCTTTGTTGTTGCCTGTGTGACAAGTAAGTTATCAGTCTGATGTCCTCTGCCATGGAAAATAGCTTTTATTGGTAGCTGAAGAGCCTTTAAGAGATCAGCTATTCATTGACTGTTCACAATGGGGGACCCATTGGTTGTAAGAAATCCCTATTCTTTCCAGATGGTGGTGTGACAGTGCTTATGCTATAAGGAGTGCATACTTAAAATCTGAATATATATTAGCTGCTTTTACTTTAGCTAAGTGGAGAGCTTGAGTGAGAGCCATGAGGTGCAACTTTTTGAAACGTGGTCCTGATGGGGAGATATGCAGCTTCCCAGACCCAGTCAAGTGAGACAACAGCCTTTGTGGCTTGTCATTATCCTTGGATGTCTACAACAGAACTCTTGTCAACAAACAAAGTTAGATCTGGATTAGGATGGGGTTGATCCAAAAATTTAGATTGGGACAGTGTTAGTTCTCCAATTGCTTGTGGGCAGGAGTGACTGTTGGGATCTGGTGAGTCTGGGGACTGAGGCTGAAGAGTTGCTGGGTTTAAGGAGGGAGCCTGATGCAGGGTGATGCTAGGATTTTTAATAAACACAAGGTGGATTTCTTGCAAGCTTAGAACCAGCAGAGATAAGACTCAATGTGAGAGGAGGTCCTGCAGTCTGTGGGTATTTAACATCTGGATGGGCTCTCCCAGTGTTAGCTTTAGGGTTTCCTTGGTGAGGGTGGAGGCTGCAACCAGGGTCTGGAGGCATGGTTGCCAGGCTCTGACCACCATATCCAGCCGTTTGGACAGATAAGCTACAGGGTATAGAGTGGGTCCCAGGGGTTGAGTCAGGACTCCAACTGCTATACCTTATTTTTCATCGGTGTAAAGTAAAAATGGTTTGGTAGGGTTTGGTAGAAGTCAAGGTGAGAGGTGACAGAGCCCGTTGGAGTTTGTTAAAGGCTGCTTTGTCTAATGGGAAAGCCTAGAGAGCCAACAGGGGCGGCCATAGTGGTTTCATAAGGGGATTAGCTAAGTTAGGAATCCAGTGTCTGAAAAACCTCACAAAGCCTGGGAAGAGTATTTGGTCTGTGGTTTCAGGAACTCAAGCGTTCCCTTGCTGCCTGGTGATGGTCTGTTGTGAGGTTCTGGCTTATGGGAGTGAGCTGCAGACCTAAGTATGTAACGATTGCGCAAGAGAGCCGGGCTTTCGCTCTTGACGCTCGACAGCCTTTAGAAGAGAGGGAGTTTAAGAGTGGGACTAGGTAGTCTATCGAGTGAGTTTTGGGTGGGCTGCACAGCAGCATCTACATATTGTAGCAAAGTGGACAGTGAGAGGGGACAGTGTAAAGATCAGTGGTTAGCGCTTGCCTAAACAAATGAGGTGAGTCTCAGTAGCCTTGGGGTAAAACGGACCATGTATATTGCAAGAAGGTTCCGGTGTCTGGGTCCTCCCAAGTAAAGACAAGCCAACCTGGCAGGCGGGATCCTCTGGAACTGTAAAGAAAGCATCTTTTAGTTTGAGCACAATAAAATGGATTGTATTAGGTGGAATGCAGGGCAGATGAGTGTAGTAGGTGTTAGGGACTCTGGTTAGGGACTCTGGCTTCATTGATCAGGCACAAGTCCTGTACTAGGAAGTGGAACCTGTCTGTCTTGTTGATGGGAGAGTGAGTAGGGACAATGAGCTGGCTAGTTAGGAGGCGTTGAATGATGTGTTTTAGGCCTTTAGAGTGAATCAGGGAAATTGGAAAGTGGGGGTGAGATGGCCCTTTTGTAGGAACTGCCTCCGGGAATTATGGCGCCTCTGAGATGAACCTAGTCTGAATGCTGTTGTGTGACTAAATATCTGCTCTTGTTCATCAGGGGTAAGGGTAGAAGTGAGGGCTATATAGAGATCATGCCAGATTAAGTCATAAGCTTGGGTGAGGTATCAGAACTCTTTAATGTAGGTAGTGAAGTCATTAGAAAAGGTCCCTAAATATCTTAGGCTTTTCTTGTTTGAGTGAGAGATCTGTGAGGGAGAATGGTATATAGACTCTGACAGGGTCTTATGCCCCAGCCACTTCATGGAATGGGAAAACGTGATGTGACCTGGTATGGAAAACCACAGGGGAGGGTAGAGCGGTAGGAGAAGTTTGGGGAGGTAGAGGCCAAGGGTGTTGGGACTGAGGAGGCTGAGGATTAGGAGAGGGTGGGGAGGTCGGGGTTGAGGGAGCTGTGAGGGTTGAGGGGACTTAGGGGTTTGCAAAGGCTGAGGAGGGGCCTGAGTAGGCTCTGGGTTTGCAGGAGATGGTAAGGTATAGGACAGAGGATGGGCAGGTGGGAAAGACAATGCTTCCAGGGAGTCAGAAGGGGTGAGATTGGGTTGACTGGTGGTGAGAGGTAATAGCAATTTATCAGGAGCCACTGCTGGTGATTGGGCAAGGAAGACTTGAGCTGGGTGACAGGAGGTGCATAAAGAGAGATGAGAGTAGAAAAAGCCCTGAATGTATGTAATTTCAGTTCATTTTTTAGTCCAGTGACGAAATTGGTCAAGGTCACAGAGAATATTGAAATCAAAAGTACCATTTTCTGGCCAGTGTGACCAATTGTCCAGTTGGGATTGTGGCCCTACTTGGTTACAGAAAAAGACTAGATGCTTAGGGCCAACGTCTGGAACCAGGTTCAGCTTGGTTCGTTTGGCCAGCAAGCACCCCAAAGTACTGTTCCTGAGAGGCTTAGACAGGGCACGTCCTATGGTGTTTCAAGCTGCAAGTGGGTACAGGCAGAGGAAAAGGATCTCACCTGGTCCCTGTCCACACCTGTCAATCAGGTATTGGCCCAGTTACCCTGAGAGGAATTCTGGGCAGAGTTAGAGATGCAGGAGTGAGTCCTGGACTCTCTGGAACAGGAAGGTTCCCTGGTGCAGGCTTACGGCTTTACGCAGCACACAGGGACCTTGGATCAGTGAGACACACTGCAGGTCGCAAAGGAGAGGGGGGTGGGGCTGGCCTTGTGGCTGGTAAAAATGAAGGGCAGTCAGAGACCTTTGTTCAGGGTGAGGAAAGGAGGAAGTAGGAAAGTCTGAAAGTAGTTCTGGGGCCAGGCACCACAGAGCTACAAGCACAAAACACACAAACTGCTAGACTCACCCTCTAGTCCAGTCAGAAGGTGCAGTGACGGCCAGGCCCAGTTCCAATAGTCCTGTTAGCGGCAGGAATTCAGGAAGTAAACACAGAGACAAAGGGCTGGAGACCACATGAGAGAGAAGATAGACACACAGAAAAGATGGATGCAAGAAAATGACCCTATCTTTGTATCCCTTTCAGGGAAAAGAAGTTATTTCCAGCTTCTCTTAGTACTGTAGTGGCAGAACAATCCCCTATGTGGCACTTCTTCATTAAAGACAGTGTGTTCTCATATGAGTTTGCTGATTCCTCAGTGTCTGGGATGACAAACAAGACTAATGAGACAGAAGGAACATTCACAGAGATACTGAGCAGAAAGTGCTCACACAGACAGGCTTCAGAGGTCTATGGAAGCAGAAGACCTGGCTGCACAAAGGTCCCTCCGGCTGATCCTAGGCATTTCGGCATCAAGATGAGAGGTGGACAATGGAAGCACAGAAAGGACATAGGGCTCAATCAGGAATGAAAAATAAAGAAAGACTTTATTAAGGCAGGAGAAATCTCCTGAGAAGTTTCCACAACCTAATGAGCTAGCTTACAGAAGTCGTGTCTGGCAGTAAGGCAGTGGGATGTATATATGATTTGAGCTAAGGACAAATGCACTGATAAGGGAAAGGGAGTTTTTTTAGTGCTATAGATGCAAGATTTGAGCCAGGATAGGGCTCAGGGGTAAATCATTTTGTTTTGCAAACTTGTTTCATCCTTCAGTCAGGAATGCTGGAGTCCTGCCTGGAGTGGTAAACTCTTTGAAATGCTGGAAGCAGGGGGCAGAGTCCAGCAGGTCAAATTCAGCAGGTCATCTGTTTTCCTGAGAAGCTGGACAAGGGGCTGCCTGGTCCAGACCTGGCCCAAACAATTTGTATTCTGTTGCTTACAATGTTCCTTTTCATTTTTTAACACTTCTTTGGAAAATTTTTGAACATGCAGCAAAGTTGAAAGAGTTTTACAGTGAACACACATACATCTAAAATTTGTGCCTTATATACCTACCCATCTATCCACTATCAGAACACATTTTAGGGGTATGTATTTCAAAGTAAGTCATAAGCATTAGGAAACATCACCCTAAACACTTTGGCATGCACATCATTAGAGTTTAATATTTGATTATGGTTTCAATTTTTATTTTAAACTAAATCCTATATGCAAAAAGTTAATCAATTTATTGGGGGCTCATGCAACTCTTATCACAGCCCATATATCCATCTATTGTATATGATGCACATTTGTACATTTGTTGCCCTCATCATTCTCAAATCATTTGTTTTCTACTTAAACCCTTAGTATCAGCTCTTTTTTCTCCTCCATCCCCACTCCCTCATTTACCCTTGATAATTGATAAATTATCATTACTTTGCCATATCTTACATAGTCTAATGTCTCCTTTCACCCAGTCATTCAAAGAGTTTTGATGGATGCAAATTTCTATAAAATTTAAATTTTTTGTCTGATGTCATACACTGTCACTACCCTAGAAAAATTGCTTTTGACCCAATCTAGTCATTCTTGCATCAAATTTCACAAGTTCTAAAGTGGGTAGTGGTGATTTTAATTAATTTATTTTTTTGTCATTCATTCCTACTGCCTGAAAATGAAATATATTTTTAATGAATTTATATCATGTAACTTTATTGGAACTTTCAGGCCTAGGGTTATGTTTTGCTTTCTGTTGAATTCTGCCAAATAATTTTTTTCTGAATACATGTAAGGAATTACATGTTCTTTCTTTTTTGAATATGTTATGATAATCTTAATTAATATTTTTAATGTCAAGACAGTCTTGCATTTTTGACAAAAAGAATTGTAAGCAAAAACTATTTCAGTAGAGTTTGTGTGTGTACAGTATTATTCTAAACAAAAGTGTGTTTAAATATGTCTCTGTGGTAAGTGGATGGCTATAGACAAATTATCTCAAGACAAATTATACTTGTCTTGGTCTATTAAGTTGCCTTCAACAAAAGGTCCTATTAGAGCAGTCACACTGACACTTGCTTCCCTTGAGTCCTTGTTGAATCATTCATGGTTGTTCCCTGTGGGCTTATGGGACTGTAACTGTTTGTGGGAGTAGAAAACTCAGTCTTTGTCCTGTGGAGCAACTGGTGAGTTTGAACCTCCAGCCATGAAGACCACAGCCCAACACTTCACCACTATGCCAAAGGGATCTACTGGACCAGTTACATCCAACAAGTCATGGTAACATAATTTTGGTAGAGTTTCTTCAGTATGTAAATCCTGACATCCACTTTTGTTGATTTTAGACCATTAAGTATTTCCTTGTTCTTTTAACTCAACTGCATCTTAATCTATATTCAGCATCTGCATGAGCACATAAGTTGTTCTGGAATTCCCATTCTTCTCAAATCTATAAATAATGTTCTATGATCCGCATAGTCAAATGTCTTTGCACAGTTAACAAATAAAACACAAGTAACCATCTTTCTGGTATTCTTAGTTTTCAGTCAACATCCATCTGACATCAGCAATGATATTCCTTGTTCTGCAATGGCTTCTGAATTCTGAGTTACTGATAGCTCAATGTACTGCTGCAACTGCTCTTGAATGATCTTGAGCAAAATTCCACTTGCTTGTGGCATCAATGTCATTGTTTTATAATTTGAACAAGTTTTTGGATCACCTTTCTTTGGAATGGATAAAAATACTAATTTCTTCCAGTCAATTGGCCAGGTAGCTTTTCTCCATCCACATCATTATGGTCTACTCTGCTTTGGTGCCAATTATATGTTATATGGATAAATCTCAAGAGAGCACAAAAACTAAAAACAAAAAGGAAGAGCCTACTCAGTATTTACTAAACTGAAATAACTCAAGGAAAAGATTCAAGCCTCAAGTTGAGATACTGAAAGCTCTATGGGAAAAATATTGAATCATGTAAAAAGCATCAAAAAGAGATGGGAAAATACACAGAGTTACTGTACCAAAAAAAAAAAGTAATGGAAAAGCTAATCAACCTTCCACTATTTCAAGAGGTAATTCCTCTCCGGAACCTCCCCACCTCTCTCTCATGTTTGCCTGGACAGCTTCTAGTTTCAAGCTTAGAGGGAAACAGTTGGATAAAGCTAAAAATCACCCCACCCACAGTTTAAGTCCCCAAACAGTCCTCAGAAATAGACTAATAGGAGATCTTTGTATTGCTTCTACTCAAACCAAAGTGAACAGCTTTGGTCAAACAACTTCTACGTCAGGAATTCGGCTGCTCTCTGCTCTTGATCCTCTGACCTCAGACCAAGATCATCCCTACAAATGAATCTCTTACCACCAGGTTCCCTCAGCATAGAGCTGAAGGCAAGCTAACAGGTAAGAGAGCGCGTGTGTGATTTCAATGGGAAGAGTTCTCATCTAGTCATGACCACTCTTAAAGAAAACACCTGTGTTTCACAATTAGGAAGGGAACAGTATACACTACCCCTGGGAGAGCCATCAAATTGTGTTCAAATTTTCGCAAAAATGTAATGACTCGTGCCATGTTATTTCGTGAGAGTTTATTTTCACTTTGTATAAGGGATTAATTTGCAGCCGCTGATTTTTAAGACGGGGAAACATGGTTTGTCTACTACAAGTACCAATGGTTTTGAGGAATGACTGTGATCCCTAATAGTAGACCTCTTATGAAGCAAGAGAAGGCAGAAAGAATACATAAATTTAATTCACAATTAATTTTAAAATGTAATAAATTAAATTGTAGCTTTTTGAAAAAAAAATCAGGAAGTTCAATTTCATTTGGTGGGTACAAGTAAGGCAGTGCAGGGCTACCCAGGCCTTCATGAATGCAGGGCCGCCACTTGTCCAAGGCGCCAAAGTGAGGGATGCACTTGACTCCACAGCTGTCTGGGATGAGGCGCTTCTCAGCCACCATGTCCTCTAACTCATCGACATTAAACTTGGTGAAGTCCGACTTCTTGGAGATGTGGATTTTATGGAACCCAGGGAACTTGAACCTGGCCCTCTGAAAGGTCTCAATCACATGCTCCTTGTTTTGAAGGTTGGTGTGGATGGACATGATAACTTGGCCTATGTGGACTCTAACCACTGTGCCTTGAGGTTTCCCCAAAGCACCTCAGATTCCAGTTTGGAGCCTAGTTTAGGGAAAGCAAAAATTAGTCAGGCCCGAGGCAACGAAGAGCAGCCAACTGTTGTTTGTCCTCAAGGTCCCTTAGGGAAGCCTCTACAGGACAAGAGACTGGGTACACTACTCAGGAGGCTTGCTGTTTGCAGCCAGTGCACGCTGGCCCCCCCCAAGGAGGAGGATGGGGCTAACGCTGCCCAAAGAGGGAAAAGGAGTGTTTTTGGAGGAGCAGAGCCAAGCATACTAGGAAAGACTTAAGATGAGGCTGTTATTTCTCTAGAATCCTGGAGAATGAAGGGGAGGCTTCAGAAGAAAACTAGAGTTTTATAAAGCCAAAGAGAGAGGAAGTAAGCACAGGGATGAAAGAAGAACTTTCAGCAGCATGTTAGGAGAGAACAAAATCACCAGAGCATTCAGGAGGACCCTATCATCCTCTTGGCTTCTTAGTGAAGACAGTATCCTCAGATTAAGGTGAGAGCTAAATACACCAGGAACCCTATAATTGTCTTGAAACAGACTGCACAGGAACTTCCTGATTTTAGGCACACTTTTCTCTTGAAAAGGCTGGAACAGAGTGGAAAAAAATTTCAGATTCCATACAGCATTTTACCTACAGAGAAAACCTTAAGATTCTTATTTGAGCTCTTCTCAACCATGGCATCAAAGCAAAGAAATATCTTGGAATTTCAAGTTCTCATCAGGTGCTTTTTGAGCAATTTCTTCCATCCTGTCACAAGCTTGGTCTGTATCTATAGGTTGAACACACATCACTGGTTCTCACAATTTCCTCTGTGACGCTAAATATTTTTATTGTAACATTAGCCAAACAAAGGATTCTGAGGTCTAGCCAATCATGGGGATAGTTTGAACTAAGGGGCCCAAGGGACTCGCTCAATATTTTATATTCCTTAGTGTTACAAATAGAAGAGTTTTCTATTTGTTTGCTACAAAGCAAACATGTTAAAGAGTCATGGGGGAATTTTTGGTGTGAGACCTTAACTTGTGAATTGAAGCAATCAATTTAAACTCCTAGATGATCTTGCTCTCCAGCCTTTTGGGAACCTATGAAGAAAGCCAAATTTTTCTCTCGGGAATTTACAGGGCATATGGACACTTAATTCATTTGGGATGTGAACATTCACAGATACCTCTTAGATCATCTTTTCATGAGTGTATGAGATGGGTTTAAATGCATTCATTTAATATTGGCGTGATTAGATGAAGATGATATTAATTTTCTTAATTTTTTGTTATAAAGGAAGTCAAGACTCAAGTTAAAATATACAATTAGAACCCAAGGCTAAATGCCTCCTGTGGATATTGTGAAAGAGTAATAAAGAAACTGTAGAAAATGATATAATCCTTCTCATAAGTTGGAGGCATTAATATAGGATCCAGCAACCTTATTCACAAATATGTATTCTAGAGAAATAAGAACCATGGGATATATACATACTCCTAATCCCTCAGAAGTGAAAAGTCTATTCCTTCTTCATAGAAGTAAATGGATACATTTGAATTATGGTCTTGGTGAAGAATATTCAAAATATCATGGATTCCCAGAAGAACAAAGCAATCTATCTGTCTTGGGAAGTTTAGCCCGAATACCTTAGAAGTGAGAATGGAGAGATTTTCTCACATACTTTGGACATGGATCAGGAGAGAGTAGTCCCTGGAAAAACCCCATTAGTCTTTTTTCACAAAGGTATATATACATATGCAAATACCCTCTGACAAACCTTTCTATATTTGTAGGTATACCCCCCACACTTCCTCCCACACTTTCTCTTTTCTTTCTTTGTTTTGGGGGGGCATCACTGCCCTCTTGTGGGAATAGGAGGCCCAGCCTTGCTCCTGGAGAGCTGCTGCTGGATTTGAACCCCCAAAGCAGTGGGCTGCAGTCCCGCACTCAACCACTACGCCACCAGGGCTCAGCCCCCTCCTACACTTTTTTCCTTTTTTTTGTGGGCATACTGCCCTCTGGTGGTTGTGGGCGCTACCCAGTGCTGCTCCTGAAAGCCGCCGCTGGACTTGAACCACCAAGCCTGCAGGCTGCAGTTCCAAACTCAACCACTTACGCCACCGGGGCTCAGCCTCCCTCCCACACTTTTTCAAAGCACAAGTCAACACCAAATATTTACCCTATACACCCCTATTGCGGGATCATGTACACAGCAGTAATTTCTTCGATTGTCTTTCCCTCTTGCAAACCTTCCAGTGTTTTCCACCTTCCATCATTTTTTGTCAAGTTCCCTCTTGCTGCATATTGGCTTCCCTTTCCCCACATGAACGCTGATCTATCCCATGACTTCCCCTCCCTCCTACCCCTTCTACCTCTACCCTGGCAAACATCAAAGAATGTTCCTTTCAGTGTGAAAATCTTTTCTTCTTCAACTTTTTGTGACAGTGGTTTTATACAGCATTCATCATTTTGTAACTGAACAGTTTTACTGAGCATGATGCCCGTCAGCCTTGTCCATGTTATGAGGTGCGTTCGGGTTCATCATTATCCTTCAACAGTGTATAGTATTCCACTGTGTATTTAGCACAGATTATTGGTTCCATTGAATGCAGACTATTGTTTGTCTTGTTCCTTCTTGCTCTGATGATCATATACATTGTTGGTCATCTTATGGTAGTTGTGACTAGAGCTGCGGTGAATGTGGGTGTGCAACTATGTCTTTGTATCCTGGCCCTTCTTTCTCCAGGACACATACATAGAAGAGGACTTGCAGGATCACATGGTATTTCTATGTCAAACACTTATAGGAAATGCCAGACCACTTTTTACAGTGGTGGCACCATTTTACAGTCCCACCAGCAGTGTATGAGTGCTCCAGTCCCTGCACAACTTCATCAGTATTTGTTACTTTCTTTTTTCATATAATTTTGCTATTAATGCTAGGGTGAGGTTATACGATACTGCTGTTTTGATTTGTATCTCTCAAAATGGCTACTAATAATAAATGATTTCTTCATATGTTTGCTTACTGCTTGAATGTGTTCTTTTGTGCAGGGTGTATTCATGCCTTTTGGCCATTTTTAATTGTCTTTTTCTTAGTTTTCTATACATCTTAGAAATGAATTCCTCATCCAGTGAGCCATTGCCAAAGTTTTCCTCCTGGACTGTGTTCACTTTTTATTCGCTTGGTGGAATCTTTTTGATGCACATAAATGTCTAATTGTATAAAATCACAGTCATCTAGTTTGTCTTCTGTTACTACTGTGTTTTCCATTATGTTGTATATTGCATTTACGGATATGTTAGGGCTTGTTGAGTTATCTCTGTTTTTTTTTTTACTGATTATCTTTATTGTTCTAAGTTTTGCATCTATGTCGCTGTCCCATGTTCAGTTCCTCTTTTTGTGTATGGTGTCAGCGATGAGTCCCTTTAATTCTTCTGCAAGTGGATATCAAGTCTTGCCATCATCATTTGCAAAAAGATAATCTCATGGCCAGACCTTTGTCAAAGATCAGCAACCTGTAGGTGAACGGACTTACTTATAAGTTCTCAATTGCGTTGGTTTTAGGTGTTGATTTGGGTCTTCTTTTTAATATGAGCATTTATTGCTATAAACTTCTCCCTGAGCATTGCTATGTCTCAAATATTTTGCTATATTATTTTCTTTATCATCTATTCAATAAATCCCTTTCTTTTTTAATAAATCATTTTATTGGAGACTCCTCCAGCTCTTATAACCATCCACACATAAATCATATCAAGCACATTCGTATAGATTTTTTTAAAAAAAGATTTTGCCATCATCATTTTCAAAACATTTTATTTCTACTTGAGCTCTTGGTATCAGCTCTTCATTTTCTCTCCCTCCCTCACCTTCTCACCTCATGACCCCTTGATAAATTATAAATTACTATTGCTTTCATATCCCCTTGATAAATTATAGATTATTATTGCTTTCATCTCTTATACCATCCACTGTCTCCCTTCACCCATGTTTCTGTTGTTCATGCCCCTTGGTGATTGGATTATACCTGGATCATTGTGATAGGTTCCATCTTTCTCCCATATCTTCCCCCACCATTCTTCTAACCTCATGTTATTGCTACTCCCACTATTATTCCTGAGGAGTTTATCTGTCCTGCATTCCATGTATTGAGAGATTTTATCTGTACCATTCTCAGGTCTTGTCAGAGTGATAAGATAGAATTGGGTTCATGAAAGGTGGGGGGGGCGGGTTGGCATTTAAGAACTAGAGGACTGTTCTGTGTTTTGTTGGTGCTTTACTGCACCCTAGCTGACTTGACCCTTCCTTGTGATCCTTTTATGAAGGAATGTCCAATTGTCTGCAGATGGGCTTTGGGTTCACTCTGATAATCCTCATTTGCATTAATATAATTGTTTGTTTTGGATCTTCTGGTGCCTGATACCTGCTTTCATTGACAATTCTGTGATCACACATGCTGGTGGGCTTCTTCCATGTGGTCTTTGTTGCTTTTCTGCTAGTTGACCACTTATTTAACTTCAAGCCTTTAAGACCTCAGATGCTACAACTTTTAATAGCTGGGCACCATCAGCATTCTTCACCACACTTGCTTATACACCCTTTTTGTCTTCAGTTATTGTGTTGGGAAGGTGAGTGTCACAGAATCTAAGTTATTAGAACAAAGTGTTCTTCCATTGATAGATACTTGAATATAGGTTTAATGTTCATCTGCTTCCTTACTACTTAACATATGAATATATGTACATGGTCTATATTCCTATTGTTATGTAGTAATATATTTCCATATGTGCATACCTATATTTATCCCTCTATAAATGTCTTTGTCTCCTTCTTCTTTCCTCTATTTTCTTTTATGTTCCTCTTGACGCACTCTCATGTTCTACCTTCATTTGGACCTCAGTAATTCCTCTTGGCTGCATTGCACTTGATCTAACACCACCAGACTTCCTACATCCTCTTCACTATAGATTTTAGATCTCTTCTTGTTCACCTTTTCTTGGGTTTTGGTGGCTTTCCCCCTCAACCTCTTCCCTGCCCCCTTGGAACTGTTAGTCCCATTGTTTTCTCCATGGGACTCTTTATCTTACCTATCTTATATAAACAGACATGAAAAAGAAGGAGGAGGAGGAGAAGGAGGAAGATGCGGTTGAGGAGGAGAAGGAGAAGGAGATGGAGGAGAAGAAGAAAAGGGACTGTGTACTCACCCTTATGCGTGTCTTCTGATCAAGTCTATGAGGCACCAAGCCCTGCCCTCTGAGTCTGAAGTCTATTTTGGGGACTCCTCAGGGACTTATGTTGCTTTGCTCCCATTCTTACTCTGGTGCATTCCCTTCGTGCTTCTTCATGGTGTGGGAGCATCAGAACAGACATATTTCCTGCACTGTGTCTCCTGTGTTGTACCCTACAGTGCTATGGGTCAGTGAGGGGAAGGCATGTCTTATGGTGGGGCAGGCCTTAGGTCCTCTCTGTGCATTCTCTGCTCTGAGCAGGAGTGTCATCTTTGGGGGTTCTCTCTGTCTGTCTCTGTTCGTCTCTTTCTCTCTGTCATGCATTTTTCTGGGAGGGGGTCAATATAGCTAGTATTGAGGCTGGTCCCACAGACCTCTCTATTAGTTCACGGCTTCATGCGGATATGTTGTCCTCAAGAATTGGGGTACCAGGTTGAGGTCTGGTCCCTCTCCTCTTCCTGTGGAGACATAAACAACACTCTCCCTAAGGGTGGGCTAGTGCTCTATTCCCCCACTATTCACATTCTCTCTCTCTCTCTCCTTTCCCACTCCTTTTCAATTGACTACCACATGCATGCCTGGATTGGGTCTGACCCCTGTGCCAGAGTTTGCTAATTCATTTATCTATTGATGGAAATTTAGGTATTTTTTCCAATTCTTTGAGACTGTGAATTGTGCTGCAATGAACATTGGAGCACAGACAACTGGTCTGGGTCTATTTATTGCCTCTTCTGGGTATATGCCCAGTAGAGGGATTGCTGGGTCATAAGGTAACTCAATTTCCATTTGATTTAAATATCACCAGATGGATTTCCACAGTGGCCACTAAATGACCACCAGCAGTGGGTGAGAGTTCCTATCTTGCCACATCCTCTTCAAAATTTCTTGGAGAATTTACCACCTTTCTGTATAATAATTCTTAATTCTTTTATTCTTTCCCCTGAAACTCCTGTTAGAATTCCTGGATGATGACTTAACTGATGACATAATGTGTGTCAAGAACATCCTGGACAGTGAAGGGGTTGGCTCCTGGTAAAACTCATTTCATTTTTAGCCCCTCTTTCCTCCTCTTCATCACCTCTTTAGTCCTGGCATCATTAGCTTATTTCTCTCTTTCAGTCTGTCCTTTGTTCTAGAATACAGCCTCCAAAAGAGAACTCATTGAGCAGATTTATGTCTTTATTTTTCTTTTCTTAATTTCATTTATTTTTTTGGGAGCTTTGACAGATAGTATACAAATCCATAATTAGTTCCATCAAGCAAACTTGCACATATGTTGCTATCATCATTTTCAAAATGTTATCTTTCTACTTGAGCCCTTATTATCAAGATCTTCCTTTTTTAAGCCTCCACTGAAATCTTCTTGTCTAGCGACTTTCTTAATAAGGGGTTCCCTAATGGGGGGGGGGGGCTGATATCCAATCCTCTCTTCACCTGACACTGAAAGTTCAATTTCACTTGTTTTGTTCAACTCCCTAAAATAATTGCATCTCTTTTTAAAATCCCAACAATTTTCTTGACTTTGGGTATATAGACTCTATGACACAATGTCTCTTTGTCATTTACCTAAAAAATTTTTTTCTGTAATTTTCATCCACACGCTGTCCCCTCCCTCAGCCCCAGTTCTAGGTGACGGAGATCAATGAAAGTTTGGATTAAATGCCAGAAAGTTAACTAGTTTTGTCTCCTTTTCTATTTCCAGGCTGGCCTATAAGTCTCTTTGCTCTGACAACTGGGAGTAGTGGCTCTTCAAGTCCTGAGTGCCTGCTGCCCTGGCTGCTGTTCTTGAAGATTATCTCACTTTCCTTCCTTCTACTGCCCCATGGAAGATATGTTTCTGAGTCTTGGGCCCTCTAGTGACACCACTGGACTTTAAGGACTATTCTCCAGGGACGTATGATGGGTGCACTGGCATTTAGGCCCCTGATCAAGTCTTTGATGAAATTTTGTCTGCAGAACTGGATTCCACACAAGACCTGAATAAAAGGACTGACATTGAGGGGCTGGCTGTATTTATTTATTTTCTGGAGGCAAGGTGAGGAAACAGAGTGGATGAGTGGACTCTTGGCTCTAATTCATAGTCATTCTTCTCTCTGCTGGAGGGAAAATTGCTATAATTTTACTAGGAAATGGGGGGTACTTTCAGTAACAATTTGGTTCAACAAACTTTTTTGGGGGGATCACTGTCCCCTGGTGGTGGGAGTAGGAGGCCCAGGCTTGCTCCTGGAGAGCGCTGCTGGATTTGAACCTCCTATCCAGTGGGCTGCAGTCCCGCACACAACCACTAAGCCACCAGGGCTCAGCCCCAAACTTTTAATGATATCTTAATATAATAAAAAATAATTGCAGGAATCCTAGTCAGCTAAAAGAATCTATTCTCTTAAAAATTAGTAGTAAGAATAAAAATCATTAGACAAATTTTTATTAATCTTTGTTATTAGACAAAGATGCTTTGTCCTCGAAAGAGGTTAGCAATGTGCCCTGCTCATATAGGAAAAGAAAGACCACTGACATTTGGCCTGTTGTGGGTGAAAGGGACCACAGGAGGCCTCATGAGAGGGGTGGGTGGCACTTAACACTGGTTTTGAAGGTGGGAGTGGGAAACAATTCTTGAGCAGGGGCTCCAAAAACTGAAATGAGTGACTTATGTGGGTGGAGAGATTTCTCTCACCTTCCAATAAGATTATACTCTTCACCAAGGATCTGGGAGAGGTACTATCCTGAAACCAGATATACAAGAGGGGTATTTTGCAGTTCATTCAGCAATTTTCAAGACTCTGAGAACCTTGGTGTTTTGATTAAGTCCCTCAACTACATACTTCACCTTGGTGCTTTGCTTGCCTTCACAGGGGAAGTTGTAGCATTTCATTTATTTTAATGATTATGAGA
>PVJH01028897.1:0-26826 GCA_004026705.1 Nesogale talazaci | reverse complement strand
GGTGCAGATCCTGGCAGTGGGGCCAGCTGTGAGCACAGCCCCAGAAGGCACAGGCTGCTGATGTGTGTCCACCTCTAAAGCAGCCATTTTCATTTTCCTTCTCCTGCCTTCTAGCGCGTTCTAATAAGTCTGTGCCACCAGGGATCTAACGGACAGGCAGCTCGCTCCAGGGCAACAACTCCTGTTTCTCCCCTAGTCTGAGCTTGGGTTCTGAGAATAGAGCTGACTTTCCCCAGCACCCCAGTCCCCTCCTCCTACTCCAATACCTTCCCTTGTCTTGAGAGGGAATAGTCATCTCGTCTCTATCAGAGACAGTGATGCTTCGCCTCCCTTCTTCTCCATCTGGAAAGACTTGATACCCTCCAGATTCAGAGAAGGGCCGCCCTCTTTGTTGGCCCCACCCCTAAGGTGCTCTTTGTCATCGTTGGTCCCCACCCCTATCCAACAATCCCTTCAACTTCTTTCACACACGGTTCCCCTGTTTATGATTGTGACAAAGAACGACAACAAAACCCAAGCCAGTTACCATCCAGTTTATTCCAACTCATGGGGCTTCCATGTGTTGCCGGGGAGAAGTGCACGCCAAAGTTTTCAAGGCTGTAACTTTCCTTAAGCAGATTGCCTGATCTGTTTGATTATTTTCTTTTTAAAAATCATTTTATTGGGGCCTCTTGCAACTCTTATAACAAACCACACATTGTGTCAAACACATTTGTACATACGGTGTCATCAGCCTTTTCAAAACATTGTCTTTCTCCTTGAGCCCTTGGTATCAGCTCCTCATTCTCCCCCCCCCCACCCCCTTCCCCACTTTCACCACTGAACAGCTTCTGGGTGGATTTGAACTGCCAAACCTTCATGACAGAAGCTGCCTCCCCAGGGGAGCCATTAAATCTCTCATAATTTGAGAAATGTCCCTGACTATCTCTTCCACTGATCACTGTACATACGATGCTCTTTCTAGGTTTCCTTTGCTTCAGTGCCACACTTTCTAAAACCTTACCCTCTGAAGGTAGTCATTTTCCCCCTGCACTTAGCATTTTGCCCTAAATCATGCTCTCCAAAAGCTTTACTCTAGAAGAGCATCAAGGAACTATCTAAAAGCTCATGACCCTTTTCAATCCTCATGTTTCCTCTGAAACATCGGTGCTCCACTCCATGAAATTCCCGCTGTGACAGCACACAATCTGACTACCCTCATCCCTCTTACCTGTTCCTGTGTCCCCGTCATCAATCCCTCATCTTTCTAATGCCTCCTGAAGGTGGGCATCTGCCAGGAGTTAGTTCCTAGGGTCTCTGCTGTTCTGTTTATTTCATCCACTCTTAAATGGACGGTTATTTTCATTCTGAAATGCATCCAAAAGCTGTAGATGTGTTGTTGTCTGTCCGATGCCTATTAAATATTGTCCTTCTCAAGGTCTGCATAGTAATTTCATGTATCTAAAAATTAAGTTCACCATCTTCTTGGCATCCCTGTCTCCCTTAATTGAGCATGCAAGAGAGAATTTTCCAAATCATTCTTAATTCCTTCTCCGCACTCCTCAACCCAAGTCAATCACCAAGTCAAGTCATTCTAATAACGTTCACAATCTCCTTTCCTCTCACCCTTTTTATTCCTACTGATGTTACTCTTCCCCGTTCAGGTAATTCCTTCTTTCATTGATTCGATCCCCACATATTTATTGTGTACCTATCTTATGCCAGATGCTTTGCCTGGAACTGACTAAATAAATGAGACTCGGACTCCCTTTCCTTCTGCAACGGGATTTATAGCCTGATCCAAAAGACAGACACTGGTGTAGAAAGCACGAGTGAGTAACTAGCTATGGATTGAAGTGAGTATTCTAAAGAGAGAGCTCTACGGAGGGGCTCAGACCTGAAGCAAAAGTAAGAGCTGCTCAGATGAACAGCTGATGTTCTGAGAAGAGGAAGAGAGTTCCTGACTGATGGGGAAAATGATGAAAAGATTCCATGGTCAAAGGGAATATAGCAGATTCCAGGATCTGAGAGAGGTAAGACAGCTTGAGCTGAGACAGCGAGAGGTATAGTGGAAGGAGACAAACCATGTTAGGATAAGGGTGGAGAAGATGAGGGTGGAGAAGAAGCTGATGAAGGGTCCTTATTGCTATGTACTTCAGCTCTGGCCTCTCGTGTGAGATTCTGGCTTACTCTTAATTCAGCCTGCATGTCATCACAAAAGTTTGAGAAGATAATCTACCAGCCTGCATCTCTAGTCTAACTTCTGATAGCCATTTTATACAATGTAGACATCCCAGTCAACCAGTCTACCCCTTAGATCCCGTTGATGGCTTGTTATTTCCTGATTCTGTACCTTTGTTTGTCAATTCCAACCTCTTCTACTGCAACTTCCCTCAAGAAAACATCCCAGCCCAGTGCTGTCCCAACCCACAAATCCAACATTAGTCCATATGTCCAACATCAATCCACAAAGTCTTCCTCATCTCTCAAAACACACGCAATGATGCCGACTGCAGGAGGAAAGCGGAATCAGTGAGCATGTAAGCATCTCGGTGCGGGCAGGGGTCTCCACACAGCTGCTCCATCACCCAGTACTGCATCAAGGTAGGTCCATGTGGCTTCTTCTCAGGGAGGTCTTGTAGGAAGTGAGCGTTGCCAGCTGAAGCAGGGAACTGGCTAAGGCAGAAAGAACTGGCTACACCCTGGCCTGAAAGCAAGACACGAGAACTAGAAAGGTGAAGCTCACCAAGCCATTTATCTCTCTGCTTTTCAATTAATCCCACATGTGTTTATTGGCCAAGTTGACACAGTAAACTTTAACTATCTCACCCGTAAATATCTTTCCCACCCTAATAAATATACTACAACATAAAAGGACCAAGAAAAGACCTGAATAGATGGAAAAATGGAGTATAGTCCTGAATGGAGGACATATTCATGGATGAATTGAAGACACAACATTAAAGACAATCATTCTTTCTAAATAAATCTAACACTTTTAAAGTCTTAAAAAATAATTCAATTCTAAGATTCATATGAAAATTAAAATGATCAAAAATAGTTAAGGCACTAACAATAATTAAGAAGTAGGACAAAGTTTTCCATACCAGAAACCAAGACTTTCAACTTCATATAATTATTAAAGTATATTGGTAAGAGATGAACAAATAAATGAATGGAACTTTACAAAAAACTCAGGAATAGACTTTCATAGAAATCAAAATATATGAGAAAAAAATTTTAAAAAATCAATGGAGGAAACAGATTTATAATCATTCAAAGATGAATAGTTGGCTTCCCTTGTATACCAGTCACAAAAATAGGTTTCGGATGGATTTAAAAAAAAACAAATTTGAAAACTTCACAACTTTTGGAAGAAAACTGGGAGGAATCTTCATGATCTTGGGATAGTCACAAAAACATTTACTCTATATTAAAAAAAAAAAAGATAAAGCTGATGAAATTAGTTGCTGTTTTTTCCCTCTGTTCTAGTAAAAATATGTTCCCCCAAAAAGCAAAAAAAAAAAAAATGAGATGAGTCACAGACTGAGAGAGGCTAAATTTTCAATGCATATAGTCAAGCAAAGGATGACTACCCTGAAAATATGAAATACTTCTGTAATTCAAATTGAAGGAACAAATAGCACATTGGGCAGGACAATGGAGGATGGGAAGGCTAAAAGAAACAAGTAGACAATTTTCAGAAGAAACACAAATTAAAACCACTTATAAAAAATGTTCTAGCTCATTAGAAATTGAGGGTTTTTTTAATTATCAAAATTTGTTAATACCAATTCCTCACAAGGATATACAGAAACCAAAACTTGCATATAAACTGTGACGAGAGTGCAAATGCATACAAACTTTTGAGAATGATGATGGCACTATAAGTACAAATGTGCTTGGCACAAAGGATGGATGTATGGATTGTGACAAAGGCTGTAAGAGCCCTCAATAAAATGATTTAAAAAAATTCAAGAACTTAAAACAAACAACAAAAAAAGGATGTACAACTTCTAAAACCCGGTAATGTTTCTTCTAGATATTTGTTTTTAAAACACTATATAGTGACTCTGAGACTGTCGGTCTTTAGAGGAGAGAGCCTGATCTTTCTATCAGCAAACAGCTGGTGAGTTTGACCCATCAGTCTTGCGGTTAGCAGTCCAATGCCTGGCCCACAGCGCCCCCAGGATGTCTTCCTATGTATATATGCCTTTGAAAAGTGCAAGGATGGAAAGAGGCTCGTTTAAAATGTTTTTTGCAAGATTTATAGCAGCCAAAAATTATCTAGTTGTCTGCGAATGGAAGAATGGGTGATCAGCATAAAATACCTACAGCATGAACATGCATGAACAGGAGTTAGCCTCAGAATTTTAATTCAAATTTAAAAAGATGAGAGCGCCTCCTAAGTGACGTACACAGGATACCGTTTATACACATTTTGAAAACATAAAACATACAATGCCCCATAATTAATGACAGATAATCTTTTAACTACTTATTACAAAACGAAGCCTCTTGGCTCCATGGTTAGAACGCTAGGCTGCTGACTGAAAGGTTGCTGGTTCACATCCACCAGGTGCCTGCTTCTATAAAGATTTACAGCCTCAGGAGGGCGGAGGCGGGAGGGAGGGGCGAAGTGAGGGAGGAGTCGATGCCAAGGGCTTCAGTAGAAAGCAAATGTTATGAGAATGATGAGGGCAGCGGACGTACAAATGTGCTTGACACACGATGGACTTCTGTATGGATTGTGATAAGTTGTATGAGCTGCCAATAAAAGGATCAAAAAGAGAAAAAAGATGTACAGCCTTGTTGAACCTGCAGGGTAGCTCCATGCTGCCACACAAGCAGTGGGAATGGAGCCCATCCATGGCCCTGCTGCTACTGTGAGGGACCATGGAGCCAGCTCTGACTCTGAGGAACTACGGGTACCACCTAAGAACACACTGTCTGGTCTCACACCAGCCTCACAAGTGATGGGATATGCTTGAACTCCGGGAGGCAGCCACCGCATCGCTCCGTCTCATCAGGGGTCTCCTTCCTCTCCACTCTCCCTCTCCTTTATCAGGGACTGTGCCCTTCTCCAGGAACCGGCTTCTTCTGAGAAGATGTGCACATTGTGTGAGACAGAGGCTTGCTATCCTCGCCTCAAAGGAGCATGCAGCCTGTGCGTCCTCCGAGATAGGCTGCTTGGCCCATGGTGCCTTCAATATTCTTTGCCAACACCGTAGCTCGTGTGGCAATAAGCATCATCGTAAAAAACTAACCATGCGTGGGAATGACGCTGAGGCAGTGGCTGGCTCAGTCGGGGAGACAGGGCGTAGAGAAGAATGGTGGTGAAGGGTGGAGGCAACTTCCCCAGCAAAGTCATTCCTGTAATATTTTGCCAAATAAGTTAAATTTCAAACACTTCGAAGGTTCATGGAAAAATTCGAATATCTTTTGATTCCATTTTTCCACAAACTTTTCAAAGCACCCTAATATACGCTTGAGATATTTAATAACAATAAGAAGTGAGATCTAAATATTTACAAATACGCTAGATAAAGGGTGAAAACCTTTACTATATAAAACTTCATTCAAATTAAATAAATTCCTTTTAGATCAATGAAAATAATAGCAGGAACAAAAGGTTTGAAGAGAATACTATGCCTGCTTACCTGGCAGGGGAGATACCATAATGGAGAATGCAATGCCAGTAGCTAGCAAAACATGTGTTAACTCAGTTATCAAAATGCTTTTAATTTAAAATGCAAGTATAGCCTTTGTCCATATCATATTAGAAAAAAATATATTTCCAGGTAATACTCAGCTAGCAAAGGTAGAAGTCCATGCACATTCATTTACTGCTAGTTAGAGAGTTTAAATTGCTACAAATATTCAAGTAAACTATTTGGCGGTATAGAGTAAAACTGTCAACAATTTTTTTTTATTTATCGTTACATCTCTAAGTATCTGTCAAAAAATTCATACACAAATATAATAGTTTCTTATTAAAAGATGTTATTTGCTTCATTCTTTATCAATCACAAAAAGAAAAACCATTAATACCCAACAGTAAGGGAATAATTCAGTAAATTATAGATTACGGTTTATCTGTAAGAAGGGCCATTATGCACTTTATATTTATTTATTTACTTATTTTTTGCTCAGAGGAGCCCAGTCCTCAGGGAGGGGAGAATGACTGATGGAAAGCCTCTAAGATCCCTCTGGCAGGCAGCAGGGGCAGGGGAGGGGGGGCAGGGCCCACCCCCACCCATTCCTGCTCTGGATCTGTCACTCTCCCTAGCTTCTCCTCTCATGGGCTTGCATTTTACCTCCAACGTCTCCAGCCAGTTTAAAACTCTTCCTTCCCACTAGTTTGTGAAGGAGGGGAAGGCAGGCCAGCAGAAGACTCCCAGGACAACAAGAAGAAAGTAGTCTGTCTGCATTTTTCCCACTACTATCTAGGTATCTGTCCATGTGCATGCATGTTACCGCCTTTCTTTGTTTTTAATAGATTTTAAATATCTTCACCCACTTTCTTCCTTTCCCCTCCCCCTTTCATCCTAGCTGTGCCATAGCCATCAGTCTGCTTCTTTTGGGGTGAAAACGTGTGTGTGTGTGTGTGTGTGTGTGTATAATCATCGTCTCATATAAAGTTTGTCTTTATGGAGTTGGCTAACTTGACTCAGAATGATCTCTTCCAACTTCATCTATTCATGAGATGCTTGACACATTCATCATTATTCTTTAGCAATGCATAGTATTCCGTTGTATATATGTACAAGAAATTCCTAAACATATTGGGAAATACCATATTTTACCCAAATCATGAACATGTTGGACATTTTTCCAGACTGCACAGTTGTGTCTGGTTTTCCTAAGTGCACTAGATCAATGTTTTTACACATGTAGAAGACTTCAGTTGTTTTTCCTGTTCAGTGGGTTTAATGTAGAGTCTTCGTCCCTGTTGACAGGCCGGGCTGGCTCCCAGCAGCAGACCTTACCAGACTGCCCCCCGGGTTCTGAAGCAGCACCTCTCCTGACAGGATTCCTTTCCTGCCCCGCAAATGGTTTTCTCCAGGGCTGGAAGAAACTACTTGTTCTGCCAAGCAGACAGGCCTCTCCAAGTGACCAGCCCCACCCCAGGAGGTGTGTGAGTCTGTCACCGAGACAACTTAGGTGGATGAGGTTGGGGCGTCACAGTCATAACCATACCCATACCTTTTGCCACACTGGCTGGCTAGCTAAATGCTGTATGGGGTATTTGAATCTCCTGCCCAGACAGACACTGCAAAAAGGGCATGAGAGTTGCAGGGACAAAGGGTTCACATGTCCTTCCTAGGAACAGATGGACATATGGACGCACAGTTCCTTCAATGCATGGGGCACTCACACATGTACTGTCCTGCCCCCAGGCTTCACATGGGGCCACCCAAAGGGACCTAAGCACATGCAAGCAATGGCCTTTACCTATTCCCAAATCAACCCAAGTTAGGCTGTGTGCAGCCAACAGGACATATGGAACTACACTAATGACATGAGTTAGAAAATCACATAGACCTACCCTGGCGCATACAGACCTCTGAAGCCAGAGAAGCCACGTAGAGACCCCTGACAGCACTGAGATGCTTACAATGCCACTGGCTCCAAAGACTTTCTACTCTTGCATTCAGCGTCATTCCATGTGTTTTGTGAGTCTGAAGAGGACTTTATAGATTGGTATCAGACATATGGGCTAATATTGGACTTAGGGGCCTGGATTGGATTGAGTTGGGATGCTTTCTTAATGTACAATTACCCTTTATATAAAACTCTCTTAGGGCAGTGATGCCAAAAAAAAAAAAAAACTCTCTTGGCTGAGCCCTGGTGGTGGAGTGGTTGTGTGTGGGACTGCAGCCCAAAGGGTTGATGGTTCAAATCCAGCAGCAGCTCTCCAGGAGCAAGGCTGGACTTCCTACTCCCACCAGGACAGTGATGCCACATTAAAAAAAAAAAAAAAGAAAACTCTCTCTTATACACATGGATTTGTTTCTCTGGTCTACCCAAATGAACACAATCAGAAAGCAGGCCTCAAGTCCTCTTTGTTTTCAGCAAACAAGGCTTTAACATCTGTATATCACAGGTGGTTGATGAGTCTCCTCCAATCCTGATGTTGTGTAAGCCTTCCTCTTATAGTCCAGCTTCTAGGATTATTTGTTCAGAATAAAGACTGAATAAGTTTAGTTAAAGGACACATTTCTGATGTATAACTTCACTGATTTGATTCTTTGGGGTTTTTGTTTGCTTGTTTGGGTTTTTTTTTGGGGGGGGGGGGCGGCCATCACTGCCCTCTGGTGGTGGGAGTAGGAGGCCCAGCCTTGCTGCTGAATTTGAACCTCCAACTCAGTGGGCCCCAGTCCCGCGCACAACCACTACACCACCGGGGCTCAGCCCCAACTTCACTGATTTGAAAACATGCATTATCTTTTTAGTTCTCACAAGTGCTTCTTGGTCTATGTCTGGTTCCCCAAGACCACAATGAAGTGTTCTGGAATTCACATTGTTATCCATACTTGTTATGACCACACTGTCAAATGTCTTTCATTGTCAGAGAAACACTGGTAAATGTTTTTCTAATATTATTTGCTTTCAGCCAAGATCCATCTAACATCAGCAATGATATGCATAATGCCACAGCTTGTTTTGAATCTGGTTTGGATTTCTGGGAGTTCATTGTTGATGTACTGCTACAACTATTTCTGAATTATCTTTAGCCAAATTTTACTTATTTGTGGTATTAAAGATATCATTCGATCATTTTCACACTATGTTGGATCACCTATCTTTAGAATGAGCACAAATATGAATGTCCCACAGTTGATCTTTCAAATTTCTTGACAAATGAGTGCTTCCAGTGTTTCACTGGCTTGTTGAAACATTTCATTTGGTATTCTGTCAATGCCCAGAGGCTTGTTTTGCCATGCAGCTTTGACTTCTTCCTTCAGGAAACATTGGTTCTGATCATATCCTCCTTTTTGAAATAACTGAATGCCAACTGTTTCTTTTGACTTCCATGCCTCTGTGTACTCCTTCCATCTTCTTTTGAGGCTTCCTATGCCTTTCATTATTTTGCCCATCGAGTCCTTCAATCTTTCAATTCAAGGCTTGAATTTTTTAATCTGTTCTTTCATCTTGAGAAAAGCTGAGTGTGCTTTTAGCTTTCTAACTACAGGTCTCTGCATCCTTCATGAAATACTTTACTTTCTCTGCTCCAGCCAGTCGTTAAAAGCTTCCATTTTACTTCATCATTCCTTCCTTTTGCTTTAGTTTCTCTACATTCTAAATGTAGAGAATGTCTAAATGTAGAAATGTAGAAATGTCAGGGTCTCTTCTGACATCCATTTTGGTTTTTCTTCCTTGTTTTGTTTTAGTGATTCTTTTAGGAGTTCTTGATGCGTGATATCTGTGATGTCATTTCTCAGGTCTCTGATAATTAGTGTTCAATGTGTCAAACCTGTTCTCGAGATGATCTCGATAGGCTATATTTGAGGTTATTTGAGTTCTTGTGGACTTGTTCTAATTTTCTCTGCTCAACTTAAGTTTACATATGAGCAATTGATGGTCTGTTCTGCATTAGACTCCTGATCTTATTCTGACTTATGGAATTGAGTTTTTTCATCATCTCTCCATAAATGTAGTTGATTTGATTCCTGTGTATTCTATCTGGTGGGTTCCATGTACATATGTAGTCACTGCTTATATTGCTGGAAAAGATATTTTCAATTAATAAGTTGTTGATCTTATTCTAGTATAAAATTTCTGATGCCATTTTATCAACAAGGACATATTTTCCAACAGCAAATGTTTTTTATCTTCAACTTTTGAATTCCAATAGCTAATATCAATGCATCTTGATTGTATATTTGATTCATTTCAGACTGCATAAATTATTAAAAATTTTCACTTTCCTCATCTTCAGCATTAGGATTAGGAAGTAAATTTGAATAATAATCATATTAAGTGATCATCCTTGTTAACAAGTTCAGATTAGTCTATTGTGCTTCAGGATGAATCCTGAAATATTATTTTTCATGAATTTAATGCCTTTCCTATTTAATTTGTCATGCCAGCATAGTAGACCATGTGATTGTCTGATCTGAAATGATCAATGCTGTTCATTTCCCTCTCACAAATGTCTAGGATGTGAATTTTCATGTGTTCCATTTCATTTTCTATGACTTCTAGTTTTTCTAGGTTCACACTTAGTAGAAGAACCTTAAGGTTATTAAAGAATGTTTCCAGCTATTTCATCTCATTTTGAGTTGTACCACATCAGCAAATGGAGGCCCCCAAAGCTTTGCCCGTGCAGTAAGACAGATCCTAACTTGAAGAGAAAACCCTCCCCCAGTCACAAGTTGAGTGCTTTCTAAACAAAAGGGCTCCTTTCCCACAAGATGATATTTTGCTGTTTCCATGCTCAATTCTTTTTCAGACATGTGTTTCAGGTCTTTCTTCCCAATCTGTCTCAGTCTGCAAGTGCTGCTGAAACCAATCTATCATACATGACCGGACTGATATTAAAATGCCTGCGGCATAACGTCTGACATCACAGCAACACACAAGCCACCACAGTAAAAGTGACAGCTCAGTGAGGAATTACTGAGAGACTTTACTTTGTTGCTCAGGCCTCAAGTTCAGTGGGGATTTTACACTGGGCTTGGTCTGCCCACGTTTCATGTCTCAGCCTGGAAAAAAATGCAAGCATGCTGCAAAATGCACACAAAATACTTATGTGTGTGTGGGGGGGGGAAGGGATAGAAATTAAATCTAAGAAATTTTACAATTCAACAACTTTTTAAACTTTGGCCTTAAATACCCCATATTATTGGCTTTCTTTTTCCATTATGAAGGGTAGTGTTTTTCTGTAGTTTTCATTCCTGCCCGAAGTATTTAAACAATAAACTTTTTTCCTGTTTCTCTTTATGTCCTTCTCTACTTGTATTTCATTTCCTGCTTTGGCTTTCTGGCTTTCCCAACAAATTATTTCATTTTCTCTCCACACTTTTCACAGATTTCCTGGCCTGCTTTCCACTTGTGAGCTCATTTTAAAGCAGCCCTCCAGCACTGCCAATTGTTTTCTTTTTACCCTCCCTTGCTTTCCCATGAATCAAAACCCCTTTTTCTTATGCTATTAGAACCATATTACTTTCTACTGGAGCCAGATGGTTACTGGGACTTTTTGGCTTTTAAGGAAAAAAAAAGTCTGTCCTTAGTGGACACCTTGAGGAGCCGTGGTAGAGAAGTGTTTATGCTTTGGGCTTTGTGGCAGTCATGTGCTTATGTTGATTTTATGATTGAAATGTAGGGGTGGAGTCTTGCCTGTTAATCTGGAGATAGCCATTGAGTAGCCAATGAGGCCTCCGTGTGGGCATGGCTTTCTCCTGAGACTTCTGGGAAATCTCACGATATTTCCCTCGTGGAGATGAGACGCTATCTCCCCAGTTGTTGGGAGTTAGTCTCAGAGATGATGAATCACGGACAAGGCAAGATGGCAGCATCTGAGAAGCTGGAGAGACCACACGACTTTGCCCTGATGGAGCCAGATCTCTGCAGCTGGGGCGGCCACATGGAGACCTCTGCCAGCAATGAGTTGCTCCTGCTGTTGATGGACCCTGAGCCCTGGAAGTGAGGAGCCATGTGGAGACCCCTGCCAGCACCGAGGTTCTGCACCCACTGACTTGTGACTTCGTGAGTAAGAAGGAGATGTCATAGATTGATTTCGGGCATATGGGTTAATATCGGACTTATGACTTTGAACTGGACTGGGCTCAATATCCTGTTCCTCCTGTATATAAACCTTTTCCTTATATCTATATACATGTCTATGAAATTTGTTCCTCTAGTCTACCTGGACTAGCATAGGTTGTTAATCCCAACGTCAGTTGCTCTAATGCACCAGCTGCTCTGCGAGAGAAAGGCTTTCTACTCCCCTAAAGAGTTACTGTCTTGGAAACCAACAGAAGTCATTCCCCTCTGTCCAATAGGGTGGCTACAAGTGAGAATGGCTTTGAGTTTGAGTGAGCACCTTTAAGCTCTTGCAATCTGCAAGGTTAATAATCATTCTTTTTCTCTTACATATTTCCTCCTTTCTGCTCTTCCATGTTATAAGTCTTATGAAAGCACGGTCACATCCAGTCATATTGCAATACTCCTCCACTGGGGATGAGTAGCCTATCAAGAATTGCATTTTCCCTTCAGTGCTTTGACTTCTCTGCCACTTGCTATACAGGACTATGCATACTAAAATAACAAGAAGAGGGGAGTGCCTGTGTGGAATAAACAACTAAACACTGGACTACTAATCTAAAGATTGGTGATTTGTGCTATCCAGGGGCACCTCGGAAGAAAGGCCTGGCAATCTTTTCTGGATAAAAAAAAGCCCACAGGCACAAAAGCCCTAACGAGTACAGTTCTACTCCGAAACACATAAGGATTCCATGTGTGGGAATACGTTAGTTGTGGTTGTTGTTAGGCGTTGACCCTGCCCCAACTTACAGTGACACAATGCATGGCAAAATGAAATAATGTATCATTCTGTGCCATCTTCACACCTGTGCCTACGCGTGACCCCACTGATGCAGCCCCTGCATCAGTCTACTTTGTTGAAGGGCTTCCTCCTTTTCACTGTCCTTCAAAATGATATCCTTCTCCAGGGACTAGTCTCTCCTAGCAACATGTCCAAAGAATATAAGATGAAGTCTTGCCATCCTTGCCACTAAGGAACACTCTGACCTTACTTCTTCCAAAGTTTCCTTCTTTTAGAAGTCCATGGTACTTTCAGTATTCTTCTCTAGCCCCATAATTCAAGGGCATCGATTCTTCTATGATTTTCCTTATTCAATGCCCAACTTGCAAATGCATGTGAGGCAATGGAGAATACTGACTTGAGTGAGATAGACTTGAGTCCTCAAAGTAACATCTTCGCTTTTCAATAAGGGGGTCTTGTGTGGCAGACTTACCAAATGGAACACATCTTTTGATGCCTTGGCTGCTGCTGCCATGAGCATGATCGTGGATCCAAGCAAGATGAAGTCCTTGACAACGTCAGCCTTTCCATTTTTCGTGATGTTACATACTGGTCCAGTAGTAAGGTTTCTGGGTCTGGAAGCTCTGCTGCTGATGTGCATTCTGAGCGACCCGATGCCATTTGAAATACCGCTGACATAGCGTCACAGCACCACATGAACCCCCATGGTGGATAAATTGATAGACAGGAGGTGATATACTACTTGGTATGCTTTTTTTTTTTAAGTCTGAGAGCTTGTTTGCCTCACCTCAAAGCGGGGTTTCTCATTCCAAGCAGATAGATATAAGATGGCATGGTTGGACCACACAGTTGTATTGAGGTCCTTGGGGAAAATTATTCAAAGAAAGGTGCTGATTCGCCAAGACAGTCTCTATGTATTTCCTTGAAGTTAGGAAGCCCCTGTGGAGTGAAGTGTGACTCTGACCTCCCCGGATTCCCAGAGTTGGGCAATTGCTTCTATAGCAAACAGCACCTGCAACGACAGAATCACACATTTCTGATGTACTTTAAACTCCCGGAGTTGACTAAGCACAGATTTGTCAATAAATCTATGGTCTACCCAGCTACTTTCCTAATCTTCCTCAATATTTGATGACTTTGACTCATTATTGTAAAGAACAATGTACACTCAGCAAACAAGGGAAGAGTAAATGACACATTTAACTGCAAGGGGAAGTGCAAAGAGGGGAGGGGCAGTGGGGGAAGTAGTGGATATTTTAACCTTCCTTGAAGCATTCTGTTTCCTTGGCATCTCCATCAATGCTCAAGAAAGTAGCAGTCAAGAAACCAAATGAAGTACTGACTTAGAAAACCTGCTACAAAATATCTCTTTAGGGTGTTTAAAAGCAGAGGAAGATGTGGCCGTGTGCTCCTGTGAAGACGTATATAACCTTGAACATGCTATATAGGTCACTATGAGTTAGAGTCAACTCAATGGGCATGGGTTTTTTCCCAGTAGCAAAGTAGCCTTCGAAGGGGTGTCTAATCTGGGCTAAAAAGAGGCAGCTGTGACCTGATAGTGTGGGGGATGGCCCACGATTTAAGAAAAAGATTTCGCTTAGTAGGCAGTAAACCACTGGGATGGAGGATCAGAAGTAGAGGGATTTAGCTTTACCTTGCCTTGTCTCTTCACCATGTGACCATGAATCAAAATTATTTTCTTCTGAGAAAAGTAATGATAATAATAACAATCATGCCTGTTGGTTTCTTAATAGGAGCCCTGGAAAAAAGTAAACAAAGTGTTTAAAGGCAAGGATATCATTTTGAGACCTAAGCTATGCCTGCCTCAAGCTATGGTATTTTCAATTGTCTCATATGCCAGCAAAAGCTGGACAATGAATACAGAAGAGCAGGGAAGCATTGATGCCTTTCACTGATGGGGCTGATGAACTGAAAGCCTTTGAGTTGGTATGATAGTAACACATACCTTGGACGGATATGCAGAAGAACAAACAAACCTGCCCCGAGAGAAGGATACCCACAATGCTCGTTAGAAACGAAGATGGTGAGACTTTGTCTCATAAACTTTGGACATGTGATCGGGAAGGCCCTGGAGAAGAATAGCATGCTTTATTAAAGTAGTGAGCTGGCCACAAAAACAAGAGAGAGAGAGAGAGAGAGAGAGAGAGATCTCTAATGAGATGGACTGGCACAGTAGCTGCCACAAAGGGCACAAACATGAGAATACGATTAAGAAGGGCACAGGATCAGGTTGTGCTTCCTCCCGTCACGATGGGAAGAAGTTGTCTAGAGAGGTCCACCTCCACCAGCAGCTTGCGAATGTGGGAGCCTCACTGCAGAACATCTGCACAGGAACTTCACAGGCCACCCACAGAGCGGTCAGTGTGTGTGTGTGTGTGTGTGTGTGTGTGTGTGTCTTTCCTCAGAGGTCAGGGTGGAAGACTAGGGATAATAGATTTTTAAAAGGCAGGAAGTAGAATATAAAATAAAGCACTAGTCTGCAGCATGGAATGATTTGGGTGTGAACTTAAATGTAACACACATGGAGGGTCAAAGTGGTGGCCCTTCACAGAACAAATGAGATTATTTGAGGAGGCGCACACACAGCTTACATTCTGTCCTTCACTGTGGTGTGTCTGAGGAGACTGGACGGTGCGCTGAAGATGGAAAGGTGCTGCAGAGACAGTAGCTGTGGAAGGAGGGGGAAGGGGAAAGAAAGCTGAGAAGACACAAGAAGGAGAGTGAAGGTGGGATTCCAAGGAGGTGGGGGGGGGGGACTTCTGTTGAGTGTATTTCAGTTATAGAATATATTTTCTAAGGAGAAAAAGAAGAGACAAAATATTAGTTAGAATTCAATTTAAAAAATTGTTAGTCAGTATTCACTCAGTGGCCATTTGCCGTGGGTGCACAAGAGTGTCTCGGGATAGTCAGAGTGGTGGGGTCCCAGCCTCAGGCCTGACCAGGTCATCCCCCCAGCCCCCAGATGCCCACAGAGCACGGTCCATGAGCACACTGCGAGCTGGAACCCCAAACCTCCCCCAGCTTCTCCCTGAGCACATCCAGCCTGGAGGCAGCTCAGCAGCTGGGTCAGACTCAGGAGTTCACACCAGAGCTGACCTTCCACTGCATTAGGTGAACTCACCTGAGGGGTCTCTGCCATTCCAAGGGTTCATTCTGCCGTCAGCCTGGCCAGGCTTCAGCTCTGGGGAATAACCAGATGGGAACAGTTTCAATCAGGAGAATAGCCTCCCCAGATGTATGTGGCCATTGCTGTCGGTTGTTGCAGATATAAAGAGCTGCTCTGTTGGGCTTTCCTTGGTTCTCATCTTAATGGGAACAGGCCGTCAGGTCTTTTCTTCGGTGATCCTGCAGCGTGGGCTCCAACCCCCCGCCTTTAGTTGAGCACACACAGTTTGCCCTACCCTGGGGGTTAGCTGTCATCCCTACAACTACAAGAACAGCTCCACTGTTGACTTCTCCGAGAAAGCATTACTGTCTTCACAGGTAATGCTTTGATGCTTAAATGAGATGAGCTACCTGGACGCGGTGGAAACCATAAGGTATAATCCAGGTGTCAATTAATACTCAGACAATTACAAAAGAGAGCATCTGGAGAGGCAAGAGAAAAGACTCCATGGGCACCCAGAGAGCAAAACCAGTAACCCTTATACATGTATAAGAAAGAAATTTAAATCAAGAAAAAATATACATGTATAAGAAAGAAATTTAAATTGGGTGAAGATGAGACTTCTACTAAAAAAAAGTTCCACCTAGAAAGTTGGAAGGAAATGTCGAGGCTGATTGGAGGAAACCATCCACATGACAGGGACATTGGTGGCGGCGAAGGGTACAGCTCCCACCTTTCAGGTGGGAGAGCCCGGCTGGATGCCTGGTCGGGACTCCTCAGCACTACTCACCATGGAGCTTTGCATGTGGCTGTCATGCTGACAGGTTTCTTCGAAGCGTCTAGATCCGTGGTTCTCAAGCTGTGGGTCGTGACCCCTTTGCCAGGGGTCGCCTAAGACCATTGGCAAACACCTATTTCCCATGGTCTTAGGAAGGAAGATATCGCTCCTCTATCCAGGCGGATCCACCCACAGGCAGATATGCTCACATAGGAGTATCCGGCATGACTGTTACCCATGCTCCATCATGCTTCCAGACAAAATTTCACTGATTTGTAATTAGAAATAAATATCTCACAACATATAATTACATACTGCTTTTGTGATGAGTCACTAGGCTTTCATTATGCTCAATTTGTAGCAATGAAAATAGACCGTGCATATCAGATCTTTGCATGACAATTCACAGCAATAGCAAAAGAGCAGTGATGGCATAGCGAGGAAAACAATTTTAGGGCTGGGGGTCACCGCCACATGAGAAACTGTATGAAAGGGTCGCGGTATGAGGAAGGTTGAGGACCGCTGCTCTAGGGCTATAGAAACACTGTCTCGCCTTTCTTCCATGGAGTCGCTGGCTGTTGAAATTATTTGTCCTTCAGTCAGGAGGCCGACACTTAACCCATTGTGCCACCAGCACCCCTCTTTGCAAAGACGATCACCCAGAAAGCTATGCAGAAGCTCGGCTCTGACACATGGGGAAACCACGACTATGGATGGACTCAGCCGCACGCAGCCACTGCGCTCATGCTGAACCAGAGCGTGCGCTGCTGGCGGCAGTGTGGTATCCAGTGATCACCAGAGGCCGTCTGGAATCCACTGCCATGGTGCACTTTGGAAGCAGGAGAGTGCTGTGTTTCCACGGCCATAAACAGGGTGGGTGGAGCGGCTTCTAGGGCAGGGAGCTGGTCTTCACAGCCATCTGGCTATAGATCTACCACACCCTGCTCTCCATCCGGTCTGCAACCGCACCCCGGGGACTGGCCTGAAGCTGGACCAGAGTCCACATTCATGGGAGTGTGAAACACATTCCCTGGGCAACCATCCAGGGAAAATTAGTGTTTCTTCTTGGGTCTCAAGCCTGAGTTTCTTTTCCCCTTCTCAAAGCTAATTTTGCCCTGTATCATGATGGTTCTTTCCAGTCCACATAATAAAGCTGTGAGTGGCAAAAGACTACAGAAGTGAGCTAAAAATGATCCTTCAGGGTCTCACTCATGGTAAATCCTAGAAATACTACCTTTCTTTCAGATGAGTATTTTTTTTCCTGTCAATGATACACCAACCAAAGCATACAGCCTTAAGCTTTTTCTTTGCAGATTTTTGCTGAATTCTGGAACACTATAAGAATTCTGGGTTAATACTGACAGAATACCTCATGCATTGTGGGATGACGTCAAGATCATCATACAAGGAGAACACAAAGATCGCTTAAAGGACAAGAAAGAAAAAAAGGCCAAATGGATGTTACAAGAGATGCCAAAACTTACTCTTGAATGTCAATGAGCTAAACAAATGAAAGCAATGATGAAGTAAGTGAGAAACAGAAAATTTCCACTGGTAGCTTAAGAAAACAAAGTAAAGCACTGTAATGAAATGTACAAAACCCTGAGGTTGGAAAGTCAAAAAGTGAGAACATACTCAGGATATCTCAAGCTGAAAGAGCTGAATAAAAAGATCCAGTCCTCAGGTTGTAATATTGAGAGATTCTGTGGGTGAAATGTTGAATGGTGCCGGAGCCATCAAAAGAACATGGAAGGGGGCTGAGCCCTGGTGGCGTAAGTGGTTGAGTGCAGGACTGCGGCCGGTGGGCTTGGTGGTTCAAATCCAGCGGAGGCTCTCAGGAGCAGCGCTGGGTAGCTCCCACGACCACTAGAGGTCAGTGATGCCCACGCCCCCCCCCCCATAAAAAAGAAAGAAGGAATGCAAAGTCACTATACCAAAAAGAACTGGTTGGCATTCGGTCCTGTCAAGAGATAATATATGATCAAGAATGAATGGTCCTGAAAGAAGTCCAAACTGTAGGGAAGGCATTAGCAAAAATCCAAATGACTACACTCATCCCAAAGAAAGATGTTCCAACAGAACACAAAAATCTGTGAAGAATGTTCTTAATTTCACATGCAAGCAAAATATTGTTGAATATAATTCAGAATCAGTTACAGTAGTACACCAGCAGGGAGCAACTATAAATCCAAGCCAGAATCACAAGGGCTATCAATGCTAATGCCATAAGGAACTTGGCTAAAAGCACAGAATACTAGAAAGATGTGTGCTTGTGCATTATTGGCTATGCAAAGGCATTAGCTTGTGTGGGTCTTAGCATGTTACTGATAGAATGGCGAAGAATAGGAATTCTAGAGCACTTTATGTGTTCACACAGAACCTGGACATGAAGCAAAAGGCCATCATTCAAAGAGAGTACATGAAAACTGGTTTAAAATCAGGAAAGATGTGCATCAAGTTTATAGCCTTTCACCATATTTATTTAATCTGTATGCTGAGCCAATAACCCAAAAGAGCACAGCATTAAGACCAGAGGAAAGCTTCTCGATAACCTTTGATACACAGATGGTACAACTTTGCCTGCTAAAAGGGGAGTCGGGCAAGCACTTGCTGATGAAGACCAGGGATTGGAGCCTCCACATGGATCACAATTCAATGTAACCAAAACACCAAACCAAACTCCCTGCCAGCTAGTCACAGCCAGCCTCCAGGACCGGGTAGAACTGCCCCCCTGAGCTTCTGAGACTGTCACTGCTTATGAAAATAGAAAGTCTCGCCTTTCCCCCACGGACAGACTGGTGATTCTAAACCAAGGACCTTACGGTTAGCAGCCCAACCCGCAGCCACTACCCCAAATTCTCTCTACTGAGCCAATGCGCAGCATCATGATAGAAAAAAGACTGAAGCTGTCAAGGATTGTGTTTGACTCGCATCCACAGGCAATGCTCATGGGAGCGGTAATCGAGAAATCAAATGATGTATGACATCGGGCACTGCTGCTTCAGAAGACCTCTTTAAAGTGTTGAAGAGGAAAGATGTCGCTTTGAGGGCGAAGGGGTGTCTTGACACTTTCCATCACTTCATATGCATGTGAAGGCTGGATTATAGATTTCAAAAGGGTCCCATAGAGTTGATGTATTTGAATGAGGGAATGATCAAAAATATTAAAGGTACTGTAGGCTGCCAGAAGCTTAAACAAATCTGTCTTGGAGTCAGCCAGATGCTCCTTAGCCATGAGGAAGGCGAGATTTTGTCTCACGTCCTTTGGATGTGCTATCAGGAGACCCAGTCTCTAGAAAAGAACATTGGGTATAGTCAACTGGCAGATGGGTGGAAAGAGGGAAAAGACCCAGAGATGGATTGACGCAGTGGCTCCAGTAATGGGTTTAAATGTGACAACAGTTGTGAGGATGAGACAGCATTTCTATCTGTGCTGTGAATCCAAACCAACTCAACACTAACAGTAGCAACAAAGCAGGATCCACGAATAAAACCTACAATTGATGACTTGTGCTGGTGAATCCATTCTGACACTGGCTAACTCGGCATGGTACCGGAACAACTGCTCCTAGAGGGTGTTGGTTCTAATCTTCACAGAAGTCGATCCTTGGTCTTATTCTCTACCATAATACAAGGTGGATTTAAGTCACCCATCTTTAGGTTGGGTACCATTTAGATAGGGGATAATCTAGGTTAATAAAAAATTATTACTATTCTGGATTTACATAGCAGGTTGTACATAGGGTTGCTATGAATTAGAACAGGCTTGATAATACCTAACAACAACATTGTTGGTGGTGGTGTTTCTAGGTGCTGGGGATTCAGTTCCGACTCGTGTGACTCATAGACAACAGAATGAAACAGTCCCCAGTCCTGCTTCAGCCTCGCCATTGTCCTCATAGGTGGGCCCGTTGTTGTAGCCACTGTGCCAGTCCACTTTGTGGAAGGTCTTCCTCTATCCCGTGGCCTCTCAACTTTACCAAGAATGATGTCCTTCTCTGTAAACTGGTCTCTCCTGGCAACACATCCAAGCAACAACATAATATGCCAAAATTTGCAACATATGTTTGTCATCTCCATTGCTTCATTTAATCATTCAAAAATATGCAATTTAAGGTAGGCATATGTGGTAGTCAGCCTCCTACAAAAAAATAATTATTGCCCAGTCTATCCCAACTCATGGAAGTCCTATGAGTCAGGCTTGAATGCTGCTCCTCAAGGCTTTCAAAGGCACTGCAGGGCTAGTAGTGGGAGAAATTGGAACGACGTCATCTCATTCACAAATTTCTACTACATCTAATGACTCACCCCGTTGGCTGTAAATAGTGTCTCTGGCTGGCATGCCCGTCTCTGGCCCACCTGTGCTTGGCACTGGCAACAGACTGAGAGGGTGAATGGGGGCAAAGGCAGCCCTGGGCTTGATGTGCCATGCGTGATTTTCAAATGTGCCTAAAGGCACCATCTTGCCATCAAAACCCTAAGACCAGAGGGCTGCGGTACCCTACAGAAAGGACTTGTCTTTAGATGCTGTGGAGTTGATTTAGACTTACAGTGACCCCCTTGTGACAGAGTATAACTGTCCTCCTAGGTGCTCATCTTTAGGGAAAGAAGCCCTAGTGGCACAATGTTTAAGTGCTCAGCTGTGAACCAAAGGCCAGTCGTTCAAGCTCACCAGCAGCTCTGCATGAGAAAGGATTTGTTGCTGCACTCCCTTAAAGATTACAGCCTAGGAAGCCCCATGGAGGCAGTTCTACTGAGTCATATAGGGTCTCTAGGAGCACTGCTGGCAGAGTGGTTATGCATTAGGCTGCTAACTGCAAGGTCGGCAGTTCAAAACCACCAGCCATACCTGGGAAGAAGGATGGGGCTTCTACTCCTAGAAATAGCTACAGTCCCATGGGCTGCTTGGTGCTCACCCTCCTGAAGAGGTCACTGAAGTAATGCACACTGCAGGAAACGAGAGGATGGTGCTTGGGTCTGAAGGTTTGTCTTCAAACAAGCAGCCACCTAAGGGAGGTGAAGGTGGCTAAGTCCATGGAAGAAGCACACCAGTCAGCTTGAGTCAAGGATCATAAAAAAATAAAATCCACATTCAAAGGGGGAAATGATATTAGAGCTTCAATTGTGTGCACCTGGTTTGCAGAAGGATGACAATAGACAGAAATTCATTTGCAGGGTCCAAACATGGAGTAAGCCTCTGGTGAATCCACTCTGACCATCGTTAAGGAATGTGAATAGGCCGGTTATCAGAGAGTGTTGTAAAGTCGATTATGGCAGATGCAGTTAAGTTAAAATGTAGTATCTTGCTGCTTGAGTTCCTTTTGGCCCATTTTAAAGTTGTTTCAGATTAAACTTGAAAAAAAAATGAAAGGGAGAGACGCCTGAATTAACCCTCTGACCATCAACCAAAGATGTGAATAGCCTTGCTATCATGCAGAATGCATTAAAATTAATTATTACAGGTGCAGTTATGTTAACATTTGACACCTTAACATTTGATCTCTTTTGACCCATTTTAAATTGTATTCTAGTTTTAATATTTTCTTTTTAACTGAGGTTTTCCTCTTTTATTTTATTATTGCTATTGGATTTTGTTTTTTGTTTTGTTTGTTTTATGTATATGCAATTCAAGATAAGTAAATCTGTAATGATAGTATATTGGTCTGAGTCGACTAGAGAAACAAGTCCTGGGAGACTCATATGTGTATAAGAAAAGGTTCTATATAAAAGAACGATTGTATAATAATACAATCTTCCAGCCTAGTCTAGATCAAATCCGTAAGTCCAATATTAGCCCATATGTCCAATACCAGTCCATAAATTCCTCTTCAGACTCACACAACACATGCAATGATGCCAAACGCAGGAAGATCACAGGCCAGTGGGTGGAAAATCTTGTGTATCCAGTGGCAGTAGAAGCATCTCAGTGCTACAATGACGGGGGTCTTCCTGTGGCTCCTCCAGTTCCAGGGCTCGAGCATAGCTCGCTGTGTCTTGTCAGCAGGAAGAGAAAGAAGAGAGAGAGAAACTGACCTCCAGTGAGCTATTTATCTCCATGCTGCCTCCCAATGAGGTCATCAAGCTATGACCTGATTGAAAGGCTAGACTCCATCCATTCACAAGTTGACAGGAGATTTATAACTGTCACTGATAGTAACTGAATTAATGGTTTCTTAAAAGTATGACAGGGAATGTTGGAGGGAACATGAGGAGCTAATAACAATGAATACGAGAAAGAAGAAAATATTCTAAAATTGATTGTTGTAATGATGGTCAACTCTTCTTTTCTTTTTTCTTGTGGCATCACTGCCCTGGTGGAGTAGGAAGCTCCTGGAGAGCTGCTGCTGGATTTGAACTGTCAGCCCTATGGGCTGCAGTCCGGCACACAACCACTATGCCCCCAGGGCTCAGCCGGTCAACTCTTCTTAATATGATTGAACTAGTTAGTTGTATGATATGTGAATTATGTGCCAATAAAATTGTTCTAAATGAGAAAAGATGATCCATCAAATGGGAGGAAATAATTGCAGGACACCAGATTTGCACTAGGAATGTATAAGCTATGTAACCCTATACTAAGAAACATTTAATTGTATACTTTACACGGGCAGATTTTTTTAAGTGAATTCTATTTTTATGACTGTGGCTCTAAATGATCCTATTTCAATAAAGCTGATTTTGAAGAAGAAGGCTAAAAAGAGTTACGAGCTCAGAAACCCACAGCAGCTGTTCTGCGGTGTCCTATGAGACCACGATGAGTCAGAATCCACTTGGTGCAGAGAGTGTGGTTTGTTAGGAGTCAGAATGGACCCATCAGCACACAGCCACACACGTCACAGGAGCAGATCCCAGCTGGGTGGGTTCTGACTGCCCACTAGAAATCAGCAGTTCAGCATCCACAGTTGTGGTCCCGGCACTCCTCTAATGGAGGCAGTTTTTTTTTTTTGGGGGGGGGGTTTGCTAATTTTCACAAAAAGTACTCAGGAAGTCTGTGGGTTGTTCCAGTGACGTAATATAATATTTGCTATTCTAAAACATGGATGTTTCCCTATATAGCCTTGCATATTAGCCTTGCATGCCCCGCTTGGCCATACTAGTCAAGGAACCTGGTCCTAGACAAGATTTTAAACCTGTGATAAAACTCTGTCCCTCGAAGCACCCATATCCTTTTTCTCCCGCCCTCCTCTCTGCCCCCGGCCAATTCCCTAGGACGTTGTTCTTGGGACTAGACAATCAAAAGAAAAGCCTCATATTATCTAGGGATCCCCCCTGTGCCGGCACTTGCCTGAACGTCTTCATTCATTCCCTGCCATTGAGTGAACTCTGACTCCAGGTAACCCTGGAGGTCAGGGTAGACGTGTCCCTGGGGGTTTCTAAGACTGTAATGCTGTACGGGGGCAGAAAACCTCAGCTCTCTCCTGTGCAGTGGCTGGTGATTTTGAACTGCTGACCTTGGGATGAGCAGCCCAAGTGCAACCCCTACACCACCAGGGCTCCTTAGACTCGATATTATGTGATGCTCATCATTTGGGGAGGCAGATAGCAGGATCCTCATTTTTATAATGATGGAGACCCACTGAGAGGAGGCCAATAGAGGGTGCCGGGTCACAAGGATGGTCAAGAGTGGAACGGGGGTTAGAAAGAAGGACCGTCTGACTCCAGAGTCCATGTGCGGCCCACCATAGCCTGTTGCTCAGCTTACTAACAAATCCCACCAGAAGCCTCGGCGTTTCAGAACTTCTGCTGGACAGGTAACATTTGGAATCGAAATAAGTTAATTTAAAATGGTGAATTGTTGAGTCTTGAGTATGGTATTTCTTGGGAAGTTAAGAACTCTCAACCCCCCTCAAAACGTACCACCTTGGCAACTCTCTTGGTTGAAGGATGGGCCTGCTGATACAGACAGAAAGAGACTCCTCTAGTCCATGGCCTGGATCTCAAGGCTGATGAGTCTTTTAGGAGAAGGCCTTCATTCAGTCATGTTATGGAGTGCTAAAGAAGCCCAGGTTATATGCTAAATTGCTAGCCGCAAGGTCTGAAGTTTGAAACCACCAGAGACTTCTTGGAAGAAAAACGGGGCTTCCCACCCCCATAAAGTTGCAGTCTTGGAAACCCATGGGGGCAGTTCTTAGCCTGTCCTATCGGGTCATTGTAAGTCAGAATTGACTTGATGGCAGTGAGCTCACTAATGAGCTATACACCGAGCTGTGACCTGCACGGTCGGTGTTTAAAACCCACTGGGAGAGAAATAAAGCTCTTTGCTTTTGTAAAGCTGCAAAGTCTTGGAAACTCAATGAGGTCAGTTCTACTCTATGCTAGAGGGTCTCCATAAATGCAAATCAACTCAATGGCAGCAATTGGGACTATGTGCCAGCTATGTGCCAGGCATTTCCCAGGTATAGCATATTCAACATTAAGCAAGGCAGATACATCCCCACTCCACATGAAGCTAAAAGATAATGGGATGCCTAAGCTTGCATTTCACCCTTTTCACTCATTCACACCTCTCTCTCTCTCTCTCTCTCTCTCTCTCTCTCTCTCTCTCTCTCTCTCTCTCTCTCTCTTCTCCAGGGCAGGGCATCTTACTTCCCAAGAGGCCCTCCTGAGCACTTCCTGCCATTGATGATGACTGCCACCTCTGGGAAGCAGAAGAGGAGCAGCATGTTTAAGTCACAGTGCTGACGACCTGGCAGAGCCCAGTCCAAACGCTTTCTCCTGAGCTTTGCGCTCCTCCTCTGTGACAGTGAGATCATAACTGTACCCACCTCACAGGGGTACTATACAAGCCCACCGAAAGAAAAGACAGGAATAGTAATTGGACTTAGTAAACACACACTATGTTAGCTATCTTTTTTTTTTTTTCTTGCAAATACCTGCAAGAGCTGAGGAAATGCTTCCCCGAGGCTTTTCTTTCACCTTCTTAAGTGAGCAGCCCAAACACAGACACAGATGCCTCTGTGAGGCCGCTTTGAGGGGGCCTAAGAAAGCGACTCCCACTGTTTGCCCAAACCTGGCCTGTGGGCAGAGGAGAGGCCAACGTGGCAAGAGGAGCTCTGAGGCCAGGCGGTGATGTGGAAAACCTGGCTGTTTTGCATCAAGAATGGCAGCCATGTTACTGGGGAATCTCAGAAGGTGTCAGGGTTTGACTTCATCTCAGTGCAGCATGTAGAAAGAAGAAAGAAAGAACTGATGGCCACCTAAAATCTATGTGAACTTAATGGTCTGCAAAACTGGACAACAACAGTTAAAGCAAGAGCCTTTTCCTGGCAGGCACTGGGGGCCAAGGGTCCTTCCGGGCCCAGCTGCAGCTGAGTGAATAGAGGAGCCAAGAAACACTTCTGCAGAATCTTGGGAACTCAGACCACCAGGCAGACTGTACAACCCTTTGGGTTGAAAAACATGGGGTGTGGGCTTGTTGGCTTTAGGGACCTTTCTGTCCGACAGCTTTATAGTCAGGGTGCCTTCCAAGCTCCTTGCAAAAACCAAGCCTCCAGGTATCCTGTCCCCCAATTTCTCCATTTACAATGACATGGATGATATTTTCTGACAATCCCCCTTTGAGGAAATGGGTTCAAAGACACCAACTGTCAAGAAAGTGGTTAGAAAAATGCAGCTTAAAGACATGCCAAAGAAACACATGCACAAGTACGGATAAGCCAGAAGTGTGTCCCCCAATTTCTCCATTTACAATGACATGGATGATATTTTCTGACAATCCCCCTTTGAGGAAATGGGTTCAAAGACACCAACTGTCAAGAAAGTGGTTAGAAAAATGCAGCTTAAAGACATGCCAAAGAAACACATGCACAAGTACGGATAAGCCAGAAGTGTGAACAGCAGCCATGTGCAAAGGGCTTCCAACCGGGGGTCCCCCTCAGTGAGAGTGACTCAGCTTCCCGGCTTCCATTCAGAGGGCATCTGTGAATGCTTGAGTTTGGAAAAAAGGAATTTAGCCCGGTTCTGGATCGATGGACTCATAGATAAAACTCACTCAATGCCATCCCGTTGATCTGTTGTTCTGACTCACAGTGACCCGACAGGACAGAGTAGACTTGCCCCTTTGGGTTTCCAAGAATAGAAATCTTTGTGCAATTAGAAAGCCTCATATTTTTTTCTGTAAAGCAACAGGTGGTTTTGAATTGCTGACCTTGTAGTTAGCAACTCAATGAGTACCCCAATACGTCGTTAGAGTTCAACTAGATTATAGACTATAGATGGACAGCTAAATAGGTAGAGGGATGGAAAGAAGGAAGGTGGGAGAGAAGGAGGGAGGGAGAGGGAGGGAAGGAGGGAGGGAGGGAGGAAGAAAAATAATAATTTGGAAAACCCTAGTGAGAAAAAAAGAACATTTGAGAAACCCTGCAGTGTTGGGAGATGATACCTGGCTTCCATTCCAATCTACTACTACCCCCACTACCATCAGGCAAGTCA
>PVJH01028896.1:0-26678 GCA_004026705.1 Nesogale talazaci | reverse complement strand
TTTTACTAATCCTTGCCTTCTGAACTTTGCAAATGCTGCTCCTGTGATCCCAGAGAGCTGACCCGAAGGAGTGCCTTCTGTTGACCTTGTAGACTTGTCTTGTTTGGTTCCTTCAGTTCCAGACCTGAAAGGAGGTTAAGGGGCATGTCCTCAGAAGTCCAGAAGCTCTCCTATCTCATTTGAATCTCTCTCTCTCTCTTTTTTTTTTTTTTTTGGCATCACTGCCTTGGTGGGAGTAGGAAGCCCAGCCTTGATCCCGGAGAGCCGCTGCTGGATTTGAACCACCAACCCTGTGGCACACAGTCCCACACACAACTGCTAGGCCACCAGGGCTCAGCTGTTCATTTGAATCTCTTACTGTGGTTTTTAGCTCTTCCCTGGGGTGAGTAAGGCGGGAGACAGGGTTAACGAATCCTTAAGCTGAATCAGAGAGGGCGCCCTGAGAGATGTCCCCTGCAGTCTGAACTGCTGAGATGCACTGGCAGCCTGGGGCTTTAAGCGGAGGTGTTCCTTAAAGCTGATCCATACAGAATAAGGAGGTAGCCAGGTGGAAGCAAGGAAATAAACAGTCCCGCAAAGAGGTCAGCCTCTGCAGAACTATGGAGAAGGTGCCCTCTACGGATGTCTAAAAGGATAAATGGGTCATGGGGTACTGCTCTTGGGGCTTGAGAGCGTCTCTTCCTCTTGGCCTCTCTGGAAAGACAGTCATTGTCCGGGACCGCGGGATTCCAAACCACCCTTCACTGTGAAACTTCCTCTCCGACACGGGTGACCCTGCATGTGCAACTCCGGACCCAGAGAGAATGCCTGTTTGCCGAATCTGTAATAAGTGGCACTGGGCTGAGGCAGATGTTTAATACGACCCCTCCCTTCAGGTGGTCTCAAAAGCTGCAAACTCGCTGCTATTGCGTGATCCTGAGTCATAGCTGCCCTCTAGACAGGGCAGAACTGCCTGTGGGTTTCCAAGACTAACTACAGATAATCCTATCGTTCTCCCTCTGCACATTTGGTGCTTTTGCAGTTAGCAGCCCAACTGGAAACCACGATGCCACCAAGCCACCCAAGGTGGTCTAGTAGAGTCAAAACAGCGCCATCAAGTTGATTCCGATCCATAGTGACCCTTCATAGGGTCTCCAAGGCTGTCAATCTTTTTTTTTTTTTTTTGGGGGGGGCGCATTACTGCCCTCTGGTGGGGGTGGGAAGCCAGCCTTGCTCCTGCAGAGCTGCTGCTGGATTTGAACTGTCACACCAGGGGGCCGCAGTCCCGCACTCAACCACTATGCCACCGGGGCTCAGCCCCTAGGCTGTCAATCTTTACAGGAACAGATAGCCTCATCTTTCTCCCTCAATGCAGCTGTTGGGTTTGAACCTCAGACCTTGGGGTAGCAGTCCAACGCTTACCTGACAGCACTTCCTGGACTCCAACCACGTTATTTAGTGTTGGGGCCTGTTTTTCTTCAGGCACAGGGATGCGCATCAGGATGGGCAAGAAACTGATTGCTTTGAGGTGGAAGTCAGCCATACCTCCGCTCTTCAACTTTATCACCACTTCTGACAGCAGCCGCCCTCCCCTGGCACTGCCTACATCTCTCTGGGTTTGATCTTCCGTTGCATTGACCACTCAACTTGCCCACCACACTCACCATACTCAAATGCTTTGGTGGAGAAATAGCAAGCCACAGCTGGGGACTTGGATCAATTGGGGAATAGCAGGATACAACTCCAGTCAGGGCGGCTTCCAAAAAAGACAGCTCCAGCATTTTCTCTGACTCTGCCTACAGGATGGCCCTTCTTTGACCATGCCAGCCAACAGCCCCTTTTTTTGGCTTCCTACTTGCACAGACCAGGGTTCCATCTCTTTGGTTCTACTGACATGCCCGGAGGCATCCCTCTTCACCAGCAAGTCTCCTGCGTGAAGATGCGCAACTTTCTCACTCCGTGTGCTGGCAGCCTCACTGCAGCTACCTCTCATTGGCCTCCTGGTCCCCATCACTCATGCTCTAGTCCCTATTTCTCCGCTACCGCCCTCTGCTGAAGCCGCCATTTCTCACCATTCTCGGTCTTAGCATGCTCTCTTGCTCAGGCAACCTGGATCCGAAGAATGAACTCGCTCCAGACCTTTGCCGGTCAGGAAGGTCCCCCTTACCCTCTGTGGGATTGGCCTTTATATTCCACTTTATGACCCTTCCAGCTAGACCACAAATTAGTAATCCGCCAGTTCACACAAGTCTGTTTTCATGTGTGTGTGTATATCTGCAATTTTAGACACCCTATTTGCATAGTAAACGAAGCAGTCCCTTACAAGATTATAACCTAGCCAATCATTTTGACAGAATTATAAACCCAAGTCTGGAAACGTTGTATTTGAGAACCTATTGCACCAAAGACCACGGAGTGGCGCTCATCTCAGGCAGGTGCGTGCCCAAGACTCAGCTGGCTCTCTGAGTGGAGGGCCAGCCAGCCAAGGCAGCCATGTGGCCAGCCCCCCTTGACCTTCTAGCCATTTTGGTTCCTGAAACAGGCCTGAGGACTGGAGAGAAGCAGGCAGGACAATTGTCTGGATTGTACTTTCTTACTTTTACTTCTTGTTTAAAAAAAGCAATAATGAAAAAAAAGCAATAATTGCTGGGTAGCTCCCACGACCACCAGAGGACAGTGATGCCAAAAAAAACCAACAATATTCACATTTCCCACTGTTCTATCTTGAGCCCTTGCTATAGGAGATGCTAAGCCAAGCGTTTTATGCATGTGACTTTTGTTTAATCCTTACAGTCATCCAATAAGAAGGGTACAGTCGATATATGATATAGACTAGAGAAACAAATTCATAAACATGCATATACATATGAGAAAGAGGTTTATATACAAGAGGAATGGAACATTGAGAAAGCATCCATGCAGTCCATAAGTCCAATATTAGCCCATATATCTGATACCAATCCATAAGTCCTCCTCAGACTCACGAAGCACATGCAATGACACCAGACCAATCCCAGGCCAGTGGGTGCAGAGTCTTGTGTATCTAGTGGTGGTAGAAGCATCTCAGCGCTGGCAGGAGTCTCCATGTGGCTTTTTTGGCTTCAGAGGTCTGGTTCCATCAGGGCAGACCCATGTGGCTTCTCTGCATGGCTCACAGGGACTCAGCCTTGTGTCTTGTCAGTAGAACAGCTCCAAGAGACAGAGTCCATAGCCTCTCACCTCCGTCAGGGTGGGGGTGCGGGGGGGAGGGTGTCGTAAAATTTCAGAGAAAGCCATGCCTACACAGAGGTCTCATTGGCTATCCAGATTGACAGGCTAGACTCCACCCCTACACTCCCAATCATGAAATTGACATGAGTACATGACTGCCACATACTCTTTCCATTTTGAAAATAAGGCTCAGAGAGATGACATGACTTCTTCAAGGTCATTTGAAGATAAGACATTTGGAAAATACAGATAAAGAGCTTTAAGCGTATTCATAATTATATCAACCAGAGATAACCTACCTTTTAGAGACTACCTTATGACTTTTATCCACAATCAATAATGTAAAAGCAGTTGGAGGGGCAGAGCCCCGGTGGTGCCGTGGTTGTGCGCGGGACTGTGGCCCACTGGGACGGAGGTTCAATTCCAGCAGTGGGGCTGGGCCTCCTACTCCCATCACCAGAGAGTAGTGATGCCCCCCCCCAAAAAAAAAAAGTTAAAAAAAAAAAGCGGTTGGAGGTATCGTACAATTTTTAAGCCTGCTGTATTCTGTGATATGCATGTACCGTAATTCAAGCAAATCGGTGGTTGTACATGTTGGTGGTGAATTATCATTAATAACATACACTGGGCATTCTTGTGCCAAGGGGAATGCACAGTTCAAAGGCCTTTGATGGATTGTCTAATTAGAGGCGCCACTTTGATTTATTGGTGGTGTGTGACCTTGAAGTTGCGGGCAGAACTGCCTCCCCAGGCTTTCAGAAGCGGCTTGTCAGGCCTGTTCCTTCTGCAATCCTGCTGGTGGGTCTGAACTACCGTCCTTGTAACCAGCTAATGCAAGCCATGTATGCCATCCAGGGACCGTAGGAGCTGCTTTTTTTTTTTTTTAATCATTTTGTTGTGGGCTCTTACATATACCAATCCATACTCTTATATCATGTGTACATGTACAACTGTTGTTGGCATCAACAATTTCTAAACATTATCTTCTTGAGCCCTTTGATATCATCTCCTATCCCACCCCACTCCAGGAGCCACTTTTTTTTGAGGGGGGTGAACATCACTGCCTTCTGGTGGGAGTAGGAGGCCCAGCCTTGCTCCTGGTGAGCTGCTGCTGGATTTGAACCGCCAACCCAGTGGGCCGCAGTCCCGCACACAACCACGACGCCACTGGGGCTCAGCCCTAGGAGCCCCCTTTTTTTTTTTTTTTTAGGCATCACTGCCCTCAGGTGGTGGGAGTAGGAGGCCCCGCCTTTGCTCCTGGAAGCCCAAATTGAACCTCCATCCCAGTGGGCCACAGTCCCGCGCACAACCACTACGCCACCGGGGCTCAGCCCAAGGAGCCACTTTTAAGAGAATAATAAAAGCTAACATTTTTTTGAGCATACCTTGACAAATACTTGACATGGTTGTGCAGAAGTTCCCAGGCAGAACAAGGAGGTTAGCTCAGCTGCCCACCACAGCATTGCTGGTTCGAAACTAGCCGCTGCTCGGCAGGAGAGCTGGAGGCAGTCTCCTTCTGTCAGTATTCCTGGCCTTGGGAGCCCTCCAAGGCGGTTCTGTTGTATCCTACAAGGTCAATATGAGCTGGAATGAACTAGACGGCAAAGAGTTTGGTTTTTTGGGGTTGGCCTTATAAAGTGGATGCTGGGCTGAGCCCCGGTGGCGTAAGTGGTTGAGTGCAGGACTGTGGCGCACGGGCTTGGCAGTTCAAATCCAGCAGCAGCTCTCAGGATTGGCACTGGGTAGCACCCATGACCACCAGAGGCAGTGATGCCCACAAAAAAAGAAAAAAGAAAAGAATCAAGTAGATGCTGTCATTCCCATTTTGTGGATGAGGAAGACTGGGGCACAGAGGATAAGAACAGCCTGTGCAGTTAGACAGCTCGTAAGTGGTCCTTCTCAGGCACTTCAAAACCAGGCTGAAAAACCTAACTTTGCAGCTCAGGTTCTTCACCCCCACACTGGCTGCTTCTCTGGCCCACGCAGGTTGGGTTTGTCTGGTGAGAAAAAACAAGTCGTCTTGGAGGAAAGGGGGAGCCTGCCTGTGTATTCATGGCAGCCCGAATTCTGACAGCAGGCATCTTTGGGAAGAATCTCGTTGCTGGGCACCTGACGCGTTGTCCTGAGGAGGTTGGACTTGTAATGGTCACCAGGCTCCTTGGGAACTCACACTGAGTCACAGACTTTGCCCTCCAGAAGCCCAGTAAGCCCGGGCCCGATCTTTTGCCACCCCCACCCCATCTTCTCCGTTACCCCAAGGACATAGGCCATGGAGGTGAGGGGGCAGGAACGGGCATTTGCAAAGCATGGTCACTGAGGACACTGCGGGACGAGCGGCTTGTGCCCTTTGGTGCCCATTCTTGACCTCCAACAGACTCGGAGCAGAAGGAACTGACCTCGTTACGTGTGAGCTTCTGGAGGTGGGCATGAAGGCATGAAGCTGTCTCTTTGGGGAGACGGCCCGGCTTTTTCATGACAAGAGGAATGATCTCTTGCCAAAAAGACGAGCCTGCCAATCTCTTACTTTAGGGTATTCTGGTATTCCCACAGTAGCCACCCCCTTAGGCCCTGCCTCTTCCCCTCCGCCCCCACCCCCATAAGGCTGAAAGCTGGCCAGTCTAGTAGCAGATTTGGCTGGTGCTCTTGACCAAGGTGAAGGATTGCCTTTGTGGATAATGTGCTCTGTGCCCTGCATGAAGTGCCTTGTGAATGGTGAAGTGCCTCCCTCCTGTCCCCTCCGGGGCCTCTGAGTGGCATTTGTTTCCCTTCATTTACAAGTCAAGACCCTGCTTCTCACAGAGGTGAGTCACTCATTTGGCCCCAGCAGGGCTGGTCAGTGGCAGGACTGAAATGTGAACCCACCCCCTCTGATAAGAGAGGCCGTTCCCTCTCTACGAACAACCCAGGTCCCTCACCTCAGCTCGCGGCCAGCTGGCCTGAGTCCCAGCCCTCACGGCTCTGCTGTGCCTTCCCAGGTTAACAGCCACAGGCTGGGCTCTGATGCCCCAGGGGAGGAGCCCCTCCCAGGAGACCTGGGGGAGTTTCTGGGTGTGGAGACCCCGCTGCACCAGCTGGATGACCTCACCCAGGTGAATCCTGTGACTCTGGAAACAGGTACGGGCCTCCCTGTCCCCGTGAGTCCCATCTTCGAAGGGGGGAGCAGGGGGGGGGGACGGTTGGGGACATTTGGCTCAGCTTCCCCAGGCAGACAGGACTCTCCAGCCCAGGCTGCCCCAGAACACTCCCCTGGGAGACCCGGCAGCTGTCCCCAGCTCCCCAGGGCAGGCCCGGCTCTGCCAAGGGCCCATCTTAATTAGATCTCACACCTAGTCATCAGGGAGCCGCGGAGATCTGCTGGCACTTGGCGAGCGGCGGCGGAGAGGGCTGCTGGCGGGTGTGTATCTGGCTGAGGCTGCGTCTGTGTTTAAGTCGGAATTCTCTAACGGTGCCTGTGCCTCACTTAGTCCTGCGGTGCCTGCAGGCGCGGTACACAGCTGACACCTTCTACACCAATGCCGGCTGCACCCTGGTGGCTCTGAACCCCTTCAAGCTGGTCCCTCAACTCTACTCGCCAGAGCTGATGAGAGAGTACCACACTGCGCCTCAGCCCCAGGTAAGGCTCCGCCCGCCGCCAGCACCGTCAGTGCCTCAGAGCTTCCCTCCATCGTCCGAGACCTCCCTGTAGCTCTACGTAAACACCAGCCGTGCCGTCTCTCTTGGGGACCTGAGCCCGGGGCTCAAGGTTTGGGACACACAGGGAACCAAGCCCACTGCCCCATCGGTTCTGACTCTGCAACCCTAGAGAGGACTGCTGAGATTGCGGGTCTCTCCGAGAGCAGCGCACGGTGGATTTGACCCACCAACCCCGCAGTGAGCAGGCCAGTGTTTCATCTACTGCACCACCAGGGCCGCTCGACTGCAGGGCAGTGTGGGAGATAAGTATTTGTTACACTGAGTTTGGGTTCTAAAATCGGGACATAGGATAAAGTGCTTTATGTTCTTGTTTGAGACTTATTACTGAGAAGGGATTTATGAGGGTGTGTTTGTGTATTAAATCCATCACTTTAGGGACGAGAAGAAAACGACACGACACAGGGGTGCCCTATAAAACTCAGCACCTGTTCTACTGAGAGGAATAAGTTCCTTGGAGGTGGGGAGCAGAGCAGAACGGGAGAGGGCTTCTTGGTGTCAAAGAGCAGGGTGTTCTGGGGGAGTAGCAGGGGGTGGGCAATGAGGGTGGAGGGGACAACTAGTGGGGGTGTGAAGTGCCACAGTGGGTGAGGTGGAATGTGAACTTGGCCTGCTATGGGGCAGCTGATTTGGAAAGTGATGCAGGAGTCAGTGAAGACAGTTGGGGGCTTTGAACAGTCCGGGTGGGAGGTGGCTGGGCAAGGACAGGTGGAAAGAGAGCAGCTCTGAGACCATGCCTTCAGGAAGCTCTGGGTGTAAGCTGGCATTGCTCAGCTAAGCCAGGCATCCTGCAAATGGACCCAGAAGTTCACCCCTGATTGAGTGCTCAGGAGGACTCCAGGGAACTGTACCCCAAGAGTCACAGTCCCCTCCATTCCCCCAGTGCCCAGCACGATGCTCAGCACACTGGGGGCAATCGATACTTGTTGAAGGAAAGGACAACACAGACCTCACAGTTCCGATAGCATCAAAGCCCTTACTTGCACGGTAGATTGAAGGTTGTTTAACTCCTTTGAAACCTAGATTTCTCATCGACAAAATAGGGTTGGCCATGCAGCGAACACACAGACTTCTCTGGCAGTAACTTGTGATGAGAAAGTTATTCACAAACTGCCAAGTGCCCTAACGAAACCATCCACGGCAGAAAGGAACACGTGCGACCAGGTTCAGACAGGAGCATGGAGCATCCAGTGTTAATGGCGCAGAGTGACCCAGGCCCCATGGAGGGAGGGCGCGGCTGTGCTAGGAAATATTTCTGCAGGAGGCATCCTGGCCCAGCCTTGGGCAGCCTCGCCTGCTCAGGAGGCATCATTGAGTCCGCCACACCTGAGAGAGAAGGGGGTTCGCTCACCCGCCCCCCGCCCCCTATTGAATGTTTCAGAAACTGAAGCCGCACATCTTCTCGGTGGGTGAGCAGAGCTACCGGAATGTCAAGAGCCGGATGGAGCCCGTGAACCAGTCCATTGTTGTCAGTGGAGAGAGTGGGGCTGGAAAGGTAGGGGGGCTTCTCCCATACCCCGTCAGCCTCGTGACACGCCGGCCTGCCTGGTGGTTCCCAGAGAGGCTGTGGCCCCAGCAGGGAGTCCCTGCGCTGGGTGAAGCCAGCCTCTGACATAACCTTGCAGAAGGCCCTTTTCTTTGGGGGCTGGCATTGTGTCACTGAAAGTCACGAGAGTGCCCACTGTTGGGGATTGCGATGTGCGGTTACGAGTGCATTGGGAAAGGTAATTCTTTTCCACAAGCCTCAGCAATTTCCCCTGCAAAGCAGTGTGGAGGACAAGGCCAGCCGGTGTGGGATACCCGGGCTTATTTGTGCTTTCTTAGTAGTCTGTAGTGAACAATTGTACTCGGTGTTTTGTGTTTTTTTTAAACCACATCAGAAATTCCACTTTCAGGTCTGGCTAGCATCTGTCTCTTTCCCAACCCCACAGCACCTTCCAACAGAATACAAGCCTCTCCAAATGTATACACCCTAACAGGGAGGTAAACGGATCGCTACAGATGACCAAGCACCTGTGAGCTGGTGCTTACTGGATGACGGGGCCCTGGGCCAACACCCCATTTGTGGGGCTGTCGAGGGTCCCCAGGGCTTATTGGAGTCGTCCACCCTGTGCCCCTTAGCTAGGTTGCTTGCACTGGCATTGGACCAGCCGTGAGGGCCGACAGAAGCTCCGGGCAAGGCCACGTGACTCGCAGGTGGCATAACCACCCAGGCGAAACAGAGCTAGTCAGAGGAGGCTGCTGACCCAGGACTCACCACCTCCCTGCCAGGCTTCTCTGCCCAGCTGCCCGCTCTGCCCATGGCTTCTCACCTTCCTAGGGACCTGGAACTCCTGGTTCTCAAGCTCAGGTGTGAGCAAGTGACTGAGTAGCTGTTCCCTTCCAGGCCCTGCGGTCTGGCAGCGGATAAACGGGAAAATGCATCAGGCAGCCCTTGGAGGTCCCTGAGTCTACTGCTCCAGGCAGACTGGCAGCTGATGACGGCCTTAAGTGGCAGGGTATGGGCTTGAACTTGGGTGAAGAGAGTTTTTCTGAGAGAGACATCAAGGGGCCCAGAGAGCAGCTAATGTCCAGCTTCCATAACAAAACCCACTGCCCCCCAGAATTGCTCAGGGGAGCTGAGGCTGGACCCAGCCTGAGAGCCTGAAAGCCAGAACCCAGGCACCTTCTGTGCAGCTGCTACAGACATAAAGAATTTTAAATTTGGGGTTGGTTTTCAAATAAGAAATGTTTAATATCGGGCTGAGCCCCGGTGGCGTAGTGGTTGTGCGCGGGACTGCGGCCCACTGGGACGGAGGTTCAATTCCAGCAGTGGGGCTGGGCCTCCTACTCCCACCGCCGGAGAGCAGTGATGCCCCCCCCCAAAAAAAAATTAATATCTATATATAACTACGTGGTTGAAAAGCAAGCAGTATAACCAAGCTTACAAAGAGAAACAGCAACTCTGCTTCATCTCCCTCCATCTTCTCCCCTCTCCCAGAGAGGGTACTTCCGCTCCTGTTAGCAGTTGGGCTAGTCACAGCCGTATTTCTAAGCCACATACATGTCCACATATTGTTACTTCTCTGTCAGCTTCCGACTTAAACAAGAGCATAGCCCTTCTTCTCCTGCCTTCGTGTGTCTCCGGCACCATTTCTAATTCAGCCCATTTGCCATCTTTACATGATGATGACCGTCCTATTCACAGAGGAACTGCACCAGAAATTGTACCCTCGATAGCCAAGGATAAGCCGAGTGTTTGGGCACGTTTTTAATGCCGTTTTTGTGGTGAAATTAGGTGCCTCAGCTGATAATTCAAGTCAGCTTATACTCGAGCATATATAGCATTTCCTTTCTTGGATCATTCCCCCCCTCTCTACTGTGTCATTCCTCTCCTTCCCTCCCCCTCACATGTTTAGTGTCTCTAATGAAACCCACACATTGCTGGTGTTTTATCCTGACTCATCTGCTCTGGCCTCAGAGGAGGTCTGCGGTACAGTGTCAGATGGGCCACCACTCTGCCGATTGGCTTCCCAGAGAGCCGGGAGAGCGAGCATGGGTCAGAAGATGTATTTTCCAAGGTCAGTGAAAGTCAGGCGAGCAAAGGAAGCAGCTCAGAAAACATTCAGCAAGGGCACCACAAAGCGAACGACCCCTTGGTCTGTGATCATCGCGCTAGGACTAGAAGGGAGCGGGGAAAGCGTCTGAGAGCAGCAGCCGCCGGACCACTAGGACGAGCACTGACATCTTCCTCTGCAGGGAGGGAGGCCGGTCCTTGTCCCACAAAGCAGGGTCTCTTGTTAGCCACTTCTACTCAGGACTGATCTGGAAGGGCTCCCCAAATGCAAGGAGGAGACAGTTCATCAGCAAAGCAGAAAGAAACTGCCTTCTCTGCTGTTGATGAGGTATGATTACGTAGAAGAAATGGGGGGCATTTACCCCCCCAAAATGCTCGCTGCAGCCCGGCTGTGGTAAGGCACATGGACTCAAGGCCCTTGTCTTCCTGGTCCCTTGCCACAATCCGTGGGAAAGTAAAATGTAGCTGCCCCACCGCTTAGCCGAGTGAAAACCAGAGTACGAGTGTTGCGACAGGGCGCCGCCGGCTAAACCGGAGCCCTGGCATTGAGTCCAAGTGTGAACGCCCTGTTTCTTCACGTGCCTGTTCTGAGATTTCATACTTGGTTGTATAGTTACCGCCCACCCGTGTAAACCTGGTGAGAGGTGCCCAGAAAACCACCAGAGCTCGGTGCCTGCCGCAGATCAGCACCCAGGTCACCTGTCAGGCTACCTGCGTCGCCAAGGTCAGGGCCTTGCCCCGTCTCACGTGACAGATCCTTAACCTTTGTGAAGCGAACAGGCCTTGCTACTTAATACTTTCAGTGCGCGCTCGTTCACCCCACTAAGAAGCCTCTGCCCCAGGAGGCCTCCCTGTCTAGAGAGTTCACACCCTGGAATGCTGCCGTCGGTGGCCCTTGGGGTCTGCCTTCCTTCACTCAGCGAACCCTTTCCCAGTCTAGCATCCGTCAGCACTTCCCTTGTAGGACGACATGGTACTCCATGGATGGAGAGCTCAGTTGCCTCCTCTCTTTCCCCTGATGGGGATGCTCTGATCCCCTCAGAGCATCGTCTGCAGCAGCGGAGCACTACTGCCCCCCCTGGCCCTGAGCTAGAGCCAGCAGCCACCCGTTGACCCCTGGCTACAAGGAGAACCTTGTGGGCACTGGTCCCTCAGCAAGGCTCAGGAGAGGGAAGAGACTGGGCCCGGCTCCCACAGGGCTGTCTCTGTCACAGACTTGGACATCTCGCTGCCTCATGAAGTTCTATGCCGTGGTGGCCTCCTCACCCACCTCCTGGGAGAGCAGCAGGGTGGCCGAGCGAATCGAACAGCGGATCCTGCACTCCAACCCTGTCATGGAAGCGTTTGGTGAGCTGGATGCTCTGTGCACAGTGCCTCTGCCCCATTCCCTCAGAGACCTGCCCCTCCCGGGAGGAGAAGTGTGTCCTGCCCTGCCTTGGATTCCTGAGGGCCGCCCCATCACCCTCCAGCCTCCAGCCCGTGCACACCGGGTCCATCAAGCCTAACTCGCAGGCCTCCAGCTTCCCAACGGCCATAGCACACGGGGCCTTGTCTAAGGGAGGACCGTGTCTAATGTCTGCGTTAGGACTAGCACCCAGACGTTGTGCCTCTGACTGAGCCAATGGACAACTTGCTTCCAACCCCTTCCCTCAGAGCAGGCGGCATGGCCTGTCCGGGCTCGCTGACTCCAGTCCCTTGCCAACAAGTTCGTCTAACTCCGGACTGGCATGTGCTGAGCCCCGAGTGCCCATCTCCCAGCCCGCTCCCCGTGACCCGGGAGAGAGGGGGATACACTAACATGGGGGCCCTCTGTAGGGAACGCGTGCACGCTGAGGAATAACAACAGCAGTCGCTTCGGGAAGTTCATCCAGCTCCAGCTGACCAGGTAACAGCTGCCGCCTGCTGGCTGGCAGTCCTGGGCCAGGACTACTCGAGAGGGATGCGGCGGTGGGGGTGGTATCAACCTAGGTGGGCCACCCCCCCCCACCCCCCATGACACCAGCCCACTTCCCAGGCTCTGTGTCTATGGGCCTCTGTGCCCTCAAGGCGGTTGCTGAGCTGAAGAGCCCAGCAGTGGGCAGCCTCTGGCCGGCGTGTGCCCTCCGGATCCAGCCTGGCCCGGGAGCTTTTAGTTCAGCCGCCGCCTCCTTGTGGACCATGCGTGCTGACGCTAAGGCCTCAGGACAGGGCAGGCATCGCCAGCTAAGGAACGGGGCAGTTTCTGAGTCCTGGTCTGGCACACAGTAACGACTATGGGGTGGACGGGGACCTCATGGGCTCTGCCTGTGTCTGCCCAGGACCCAGCAAATGACTGGAGCTGCAGTCCAGACCTACCTGCTAGAGAAAACTCGAGTCGCGTGCCAGGCCCCCAGGGAGAGGAACTTCCACATCTTCTACCAGGTCTGGGCCCCAGCCTGCCCCGTGCCAGGCCCCTGCCTCTCGGGTGCTTCAGCAGTGCCCCCTTCTTCCTCCTGAGGCTGGGTCTCCATTGAGAGGATGGGCACGCTGACAGCTCGGCCTCCTCCAACTGAAGTCAGACCAGACTCGAAGCTCCCCTGGGTATGGGTAGTGTGGCTCCCCAGGCTCCCAAGGGGCTTCGGGGGGGGGGGGGGGGTTGTCTGCGACCTTCCAGAGGGCTCGGCTCGCTTCTCTTGGCCCAAGTCTGTCCTGTGCTCTCTACCCGGCCTTCAGCCATGTGTCACTCCTCCACACCCCAGACCTGCGGAGGCCAGAGCTCTCCGAGACCAGCTCACCCCCCACCCTGCCCCTGCCCACAGATCTGCAAAGGAGCTAGTGCCCAGGAGAGACTGCAGTGGCACCTCCCTGAAGGAGCGGCCTTCTCCTGGCTGCCCAACCCAGACAGGACTTTGGAAGGTGAGGGCCCTGCACCCAGCCCCGGGCTGACCCCGCCACTCTATGACCTCCTCCAGCCATGACACCGGGCGGGGCCTGGGATTCTTTTTCAGAGGACTCTTTTGAGGTGACCAGAGAGGCCATGCTCCATTTGGGCATCGATACCCCCACCCAGAGCAACATCTTTAAGGTCAGAAGAAAAGTTTACACCCTCTTACATTTGCTGAGAGGTCCCCGATGGGACCTGTCCGGTGGTGGTTCCCACAGAACTATGCTGTCTCCAACACATCCACCCCCTTCTGTGACCTCTGGAGCACAGGGGTCTCGGGGCTCCCAGGAGGGCAGCGAGCGGGGTGGGGGCAGTTATTAGGACAACCACGGACTGAGAGCTGCTCTTGTCTGGCGGCCTGGTGCATGTTAACAGTCTAGCGTGGGTGGAGTTGGTTCCCATGTCAGGCATGAGACCTCCCCGCCCCGGTCAGACGCCCCTCTGCAGCCAGAGTGTGTACACAGAACCAGACTTAGTGCTCCCCCCTCCCGGCAGCCCCCACCACCTCTCCAGTTGGGATGCGGCCCAGGCCCGGCGCACTGACCGCTCTCATCCGCCCTCCGGGTCTACCTCCCCCACCCACCATCCGACCTGAGGGACAGAGTCATGACAGGGAGTGCGGAAGTCCAGTGGGAAGCCCCTCTCCTGCCTGGTGGGTGGGAGCTGCTTAGGCAAGGTGGGTGGCCATGCCCGGTGTGCATACCACCAGGCAGAGCAGGGGCAGGGGCAGGGAGCACACGACACACCCAGGGTGAGGGTCGACACTGGATGACATGCCCCTCTGCCCCGCCCACACACACCCCCCCCCGTGTGTGTGTGTGTGTGTGTGTGTGTGTGTGTGTGTGTGTGCAGGTGTGACCACGCAGCCAGGAGCATGTCAACAGGGACACCCTGCTCCAGAGGTCAGGAAGGGAGGAGGAACCAAAAGTCCTGTTGTCCTTCCCAGTCCTGTCTGCATGGTCTCGGCATGCACTTTTCGCACCCTTCCCGTGAATGTCCTCCCAGCACACCTTGGGAGGGGCTGAAGTGTAACGGGTAATTCGGGACTTGGCCTGCGCTGGGCCTCAGACCCTTGTGAGTGAGTGAGTGAGTGACAGGCGCTGACTCCCGGGATTGTTCTCTGAGGGTGAGTGTGCACAGGGCAGAGCCCCCAAACGCGCTCTCTGTCTCTCTCTGCTCCCGCCCCTCCCGTCTCCTCAGCTCCTCGCTGGCCTGCTGCACCTGGGCAACACACAGTTTGCCGGCTCAGAAGATGAAGCCCAGCCCTGCGAGCTGCTGGAACAGGCCAAAGGTAAGGGGCCACGCGGGGCCCCCGAGGAAGCCACCAACCCTTGGGGGCTTGTCAGTGCCGTCAGGGTGATGCTGACCAAGTCTGGAATCTGCTGCCGTCGAGGAAACGCAAGATGAGCTCTCGGGGGTCCCCCCCGGGTAATGTATGCCTGGCGCCATAGTGGCCCCCTTACACAGGTTAGAAAACGCAGGCTTATGAAGTGATTGTCCCATGCATGGTAGTTCAAATCCTGGCCCTGCCCGTGGGTCCCTCAGTGAGACTGTTGGCCCCTCAGAACCTAGGTGTCCCCCACCCAGCCGGGCCGGGCCCCTGGAGCAGGGTGGCAGGCCTCAGGAGTGCCTGCCTCCCCCAGGCTCTGTCAGGACATCCGCCTTGCTGCTGGGCCTCCCGGAGGACGCGCTGCTGGAGGCACTGAGGATCCGAACCATCCAGGCCGGCCGGCAGCGGCAGCTCTTCCGGAAGCCCTGCTCCCAGCGCGAGTGTGGCACTCGCCGGGACTGTCTGGCCAAACTGGTCTACGCACGGTGAGCAGAGGGCGCCGCCCTGGTCCCCCCACATTCTGCTCCCCTCTCTGGGCTGCACTGGCCGCCATCAGGCAAGAGAAGGGAAACACCCGGTCCTCAGACCCAGGGGGAGAGGGGGCTGCAGGAGAGGGCCGCCAGAGACTCCCTGAACGAGCACGTTCAGGGCAACAGTGCCAGCTTGCTGCTGTGGACTGAGTTCTGTGAGAGGGTGGAGGCCTGCCCTGTCCGTGGCCAGAAGTGAGGGCACCTCACTGGCAAGACCACTCCAGGCCCTGAGACGACAGGCATGGGCATCAGCCTGGTGTGTGTCCGTGGGCTTGTGGAATGTAGGCCACCCGGCTTCACCAAGACTAAAACCACAGGGCTGAGCCCCATCAGGTTGGCCTCTCACCCGGGCTTCTGAGAAAAGCCCCAGGGCCCAGTGTCCTGAGAGACAGTGGGGCAGAATGTAGTACGTCCGTACAATACAGGCGGACATGTGCCCGTGGGACGTGGGTCCACTTTGAAGAATCGCTCAAAGACCCATGAGCCTGAGAGTCCCGCTGGAACAAGACTCCAGACAGCTCCTTCCCAGTTGGGTCGTTGGTGGCTTTTGCCTGCTGGTCCCTGAAAGGTGAACTGGTAACTGGTCTGTGATCTTCACTGAGGGGCCAGTTAGTTATGTTATTGGTGCCCCCTACAGAGTCTCTGAAGGCCTGTGGTTAACCACGGGCTGCTAATGGAAAGATCAGTGGTTGGAACCCCCCAGCCGCTCCACAGGACAAAGACCGGGTCTCTGCTCTCGTAGAGAGGGCAATGGCGCTTCTCCACCTGTGGGTTGCCACCCCTTTGAAGGTCGAATGACTCTCACAGGGGTCGCCCGATTCATAACAGTAGCAAAATGACAGTAATGAAAGAGCAATGAAAATAATGCTATGGTTGGGGTGGGGGGAGGTCACCACCACCTGAGGGATTGTCTGAAAGGGTCTTGGCAGTGGGAAGGGTGGGAACCGAGGTCCTATAGGGTCGTCACGAGTAAGTGGTACCTGGATGATAGTGGATGGGTGGCAACAAGAGTGTGGAAATCCCACTGAAGCGAGGGAAACTGCCGAGTGCTTCTCTAAAGGGAGATGATGAAGACCCCCCTTACTGAGATTGTACATATCCTCATGTCGTACAAAGACTGCAGCAGCATCTTCTCTGAGTTGGGTGCCTCCAGGCTGGAGGGCGCCATTGTTGTCAGTGGGTTAGGCCCTTTGGGTGGCCCTGTTGGGCAGGTGGCAGGCCCTTGGGCTCTGGGCTCCACCACTAGGCTCCATAGCAAACGCCTTCTTGACAGGCCCGTTGGGCCCACGGGCTCAGCCCACACGGAGCCTGCTCCCAGGGCTGCTCCCAGGGCATCTGGGGCCCGGCAGTCCAGCTGGGCAACACGCAAGGTTCCTGTGAGCATGCGGAGCGCCACCTGCAGGTGCTCGAGGTCATTACAGGTGAGCGGGAAGAGAGGGCTTTCGGCCTCAGTATCCTCCAGAATGGCACCCTGGCTGCGGAAGCAAGTCTGCCACAAGTCAGGTTCACCAGAGCCCTTCCCCCCACAGGCTATTTGACTGGCTGGTGGCAGTGATCAACAGAAGTACCTGCGCAGCCCCCGACGCCTGGACCACTTTCATAGGTAGCAGGACTCACCCTGCTGAAGGCCTGGGCCCGCTGTGGCCCTGGGCTCCTCCTTCCCTCTTTCCCCAGGCCCAGGGCTCCTCATCCTCCACCCCACCTCCCACTGGGTGAGGAAGGCTCTCTCCTCTGCAGCACTAGTGCCACGTCTGGCCGGCCCCTATGTCTTAGGCCAGCTCAGGAGGGTAGCAGCAGTGGTGGGTGAACTAGCTTAGAAAGGATTTGGGTGGCATGACTGAGGTCAAAATCCCGGGAGCCTGCATGGGATTGTCAGGTCGAGACAGTTCAGAAGCCCCAGCAAAGTTTGTATCCCAAATGGTGGAATTCTGGGCACCCACTGGGCAGAAGAGACTAGGGCCTTCCAAAGTGTCCTGTGGGACTTGGTGCCCTCATCGGAGGACCTAGAGCAGGGGTCAGCATATTCTTGAAACCGAAGAGCCAATCCTGTCCCTCCTGACAACTTTAAAATCACTCAAGAGCCTTCAAGGTTTTTGTGTGACTTCCGAGCCGCACGTTCACACTGAAAGAGCCGCATATGGCTCAGAGCCACAGTTAGCCGACCGTTGGCCTAGAGGAACCCGGGGCTTCAGATGTTGGCCCTGTTGAATGTCCCATTCATTCCATCTCAGCGTGGCCCCTCGGCCTCCCCCAGCTCCTGACAGCGGCCCCCTGTGCTCGCAGGCCTGCTGGATGTGTACGGATTTGAGTCCTTTCCCGACAACAGTCTGGAGCAGCTGTGTATCAACTATGCCAACGAGAAGCTCCAGCAGCACTTCGTGGCCCACTACCTGAGAGCGCAGCAGGTGAGGGGTGGGCAGGTGGGCTCCTCTGACTCCCCCAGCTCCCTGGCTCCGGCTTCGTCCAACGGCCTGACCAGCACCCGGTCTTCCTTCCGGAGACTCTGGAATTGCTGTGATACTGAGGCCGGTCAGGGCCTGGGTTCTCTGGGCCTCTGACCCAGAGCTGCCATCTCCTGCCCCTCCCCCTCGGCCCTCTAGGAAGAATACGCAGCTGAGGGCCTCGAGTGGTCGTTTGTCAACTACCAGGACAACCAGAGCTGTTTGGATCTCATCGAGGGGAGCCCCATCAGCATCTGCTCCCTCTTAAATGAGGTGGGGAGGGTCAGCGGTGAGTTAAGCCCTGGGCCGGTCTGGGGTTTCCCTGAGGCTGACCGTCTGTTGCTGGCCCACCCAGGAGTGCCGCCTTAATCGGCCGAGCAGCGCAGCCCAGCTCCAGATGCGCGTCGAGAGTGAGCTGGCCGGCCAGCCCTGCCTGGGCCCCAACAAGCTCAGCCGGGAGCCCAGCTTCATCGTGCTGCACTACGCGGGCCCCGTGTGCTACCTCACCGCCAGCCTGGTGGAGAAGAACAAGGTGAGCGGGGAGCTGGGGTGCCGCCAGAGGCTGAGGCTTCCCGCGCCCTCCTGAGCGGCCTCCCCGAATTCCTGCCAACCCTTCAGGCCCACTACTATGGGCCTGACATGCCTACAGATGACGTTGCTACCGGGTCTCTGACCAGCCTGTGGAGAGCCAGGTGGCAGCTCACCTGCTGCCTTTTCCGTCTCGATAGGACCCTGTCCCCCCTGAGCTGACCACGCTCCTCCAGCAGTCTCAGGACCCCCTGCTCAAGGAGCTGTTTCCTACCAATCCCAAAGCGGAATCCCAGGAGGAGCCCTCTGGGCAGAGCAGAATGCCCCTGCTGACTGTGGTGTCCAAGTTCAAGGTGGGATTCTGCTGGCCCCTCCCAGAGTTGCTGTTGTGGGTGACAGTGGGGAGCCCAGAGACGTGGTCCGAGTGTGTGGCATAGCAAATCTGGTGGGATGGACAGATGACAACCCAGAGCCATGGGGGTCCCAGTAGAGGCGCCCTGATGCACACAGCTCTGCTTGCCTTCCCTGCCCCTCCACTCTTCTCACTCCCATTATCCACCCCACCTTTCCTGCTTTATTCCTACTCCTCCCACATTCATCAGGTCTCAGCTTGCTTCACCCCTCCTTGGGGTCAAAATCTGGGAAATGCAGGTGTGGTACTTCGCACTTTTCTGCCCCAGCTGTGAGTACCACCTCCATCACTGGGGAGGGGCTCCATGCCAGGAGCGCCTAGGGGCTGTCAGTGCTGGCCGTGCTCCTATGTGAGCCATTTCTCTTCTAGGAAGATTGCTGTGGGAAAGAGGGGGCTAGCTAGGTGTGCAGGGGAACTGAGACGAAGTACAGGGAAACAAGTCAGGGAAAGGAGTCTTGGATGCAGAAGGGAGAGCCAGGAGAAGTGAGGAGAGGAGTGGTCTGCTCTGAGCATGCTCAGTCAAGTCACAGTCCTCTCAGAAGAGGAGGCCAGGAGGGCCAGAGATTGAGTCCAGCCAATAAGCAGGGACCAGCTGATGCCTGCCAGCCTGAAACTTGATGCCACTCCCCCCATGCAGGCCTCCCTGGAGCAGCTCCTGGGCGTCCTGCACAGCACCACCCCCCACTACATCCGCTGCATCAAGCCCAACAGCCAGGGCCAGGCACAGACCTTCGTCAGGGCCGAGGTAACTAACTTAGGCCAACGCGGATGTGCTCGGGGCTGTCTGACCCAGGCCCTGGACCGGAGAGGGCAGGGGTGGGGGGGAGGATAATTGTCTCCCTGCCTGGATGTAACCCTGGCGCTGTCTCACAGGCCCTCGCAGGCCATCATGTGACGCGCAGTGGCCTAGCCACGAAGGCAAGTCGGGGTTTTAATCCATCTTGTCCTCTCCTTCTGTGCTGCTTAGAGGACTGGACTTGTTGGTGATGGGCAGGGTGGGCCTAACGTCACACTCCATGCATGCCAAGGTCGGTTCTGACTGGAGATACGAAGTGTTGGTTCAGTTTTACTTTGCACACAAGCTCTTGGTTCTCTAGTGAAGCTTCAGCAGAGACACCCACACAGCCATCTCACCCATTCTGACTTACAGCGCCCTTGGTCCCCCTGAGCCTGTAACTACTGAAAAAGAAGCCGCCCCTCACCCACCCACCCCGCCCCAGGAGTGGCTGGTGGTTTAGAACTGCCAACATTGCAATTAGCAGTAACCACTGTACCACCGGGGCTCCTTCAAGATGAGACACGCAGATAATTTAGCAGAGAAGTGTGTCCTCATAGTGGAGGGGCTAGGCGTCCATGCACAATGCCAGCTCTCGGGGAGGGTCCACACTGGGATTCCTTGGTCCTCTCCTCCAGAAGGCTTCCAGTGCAGGGACCTGGGTCCGAAGATGTGTCCCACTTCCCAGCTCCTTTGTGGTCGTGGGTCCCCATCTCTGCTCAGCTCTCTCCCCGTCACTCTCTCTTGACAGAAGGCGGAGCAGGCACACTCCAGCGACACCCCTTAGCAGGAGGCAGGAGTACACATATTGCATCCCACCCTTAATCCTCGGCGATCAGATCGCAGGGATCACGACTTAACTGTCAAACCTCCGAAAACAAAGTGAAGGCATAAGTGAGGGGACTCAATTCCATCCGTGACAGTGGCCCTGGGGCTAACAGCCAGAGCCACGCTGCGGTGTGAGAAAGGCCTGCTGGGTGCGGGTCACAAGGAGCTTGTCAGGGTCACCTCTGTGCCCTGCAGCCAGGAGTCTCTGCTGAATGCGGCTGGGCTTGAGCGAGGGGCTGAGGCGCCTGCTGGGGCAGAGCTTTGCTCTCTCCAAAGCCGTGTGTCAGGTCAGCGGGACTTGGGTCTCCCAGGACCCTTTCTCGAGGGAAACTCCGCTGAAGCCCCTTAATTGCTCATCACCCCAAGAGTACACGCACACAGCTGCCCGTGTCGGAAGCCTGCTGCCGCTCCCCCTCCCGTGCGGCCAGCCCCCAGCCTGTCTTCCCCCCTTGCAGGTCCTGAGCCAGCTGGAGGCCTGTGGCCTTGTGGAGACGGTGCACATCAGTGCTGCTGGCTTTCCCATCCGGTGAGCGGGAGCAGGGCTGGAGGGGAGGGGGCCGTCTCAGGGCTCAGCCTGGCAGTGCAGGACGGAGGGCTCCATTCTTGACAGCGCCTAGAAATTTGGAGACTGTGATTCTGTAGGAAAGTGCCTCGGCCTGGGGGAGAGACAGGTATCACCAAGCAGGACCTCTGACGTGAAAGGGAGAAGTGCTATTGTCCACTACAGATTCCTAAGTCCACCAGGCTTACTGACAGGCGATCACATCCATTTGTTTCCTGAGCACCCTTCTGAAGCAGGCACTCAAGAGGGCACCAGGAAGGGGCTTCTGTCCCCCTAGGACACTACACTTGTGGTGACAAATTTTTTTTTTTTTACTTTTTTTTTAGTGGTGGGGGCATCACTGCCCTCTGGTGGGAGTGGGAGGTCCTGCCTTGTTCCTGGAGAGCTGCTGCTGGATTTGAACTGCCAAACCAGTGGGCTGCAGTCCCGTACATAACCACTACTCCACCAGGGCTCCAAGAAAATTTAGTACAATCTTTTAAACTGCATTTTCCCACCAGCTTTTAAAACTTCATGGGTTCGGTGTTGGGAAGGATATCAAGCCACTACCGGATCGACTAACGGGACAGGGCATCCTCCAGCCTACGGGGCAGGAAGGAACAGGCTGCAAAGGAGGAGAGGGAGGGTAGAATGTTCTGAAGTGGGCCCCGAGCCCAGCAACTATAACGCTCCCAGGTTAGGAGATGTGGGGCACCAAGGGTGGGCTGGCTGGGACCAGGAGGGAGGCAGGCAAAAGGCCTTGTGAGCCACTGGAGGGCTTCGCAGCTTGAACAGAGTACAGTGGAAGCTGCCAGGCCTCTTTCAAAAGCCACCGAGGCGGCAGCAGGATGAGCAGAACGAGTCTCCACCAGCCGTTGGTCACTCAGTGGCCAGCACCAGGAGGTTAAAGGTTTCCACCACGATTCTGACCTCAGCAGCTGCTCTGACCTTAGGTGCTGACTCTTGGGTCTGGTCCTCAGTCCGCGTACGTCATTAGCAACCTCTCCGTCTGGCCCGCAGGGTCTCCCACCGGAACTTTGTGGAACGCTATGAGCTGCTGAGGAGGCTCTGCCCTCGCACATCTGGCCCCCCCCGCCCATGTCCTGCCAAAGGACGCTCGGGTGAGTGGCCCACTTGCCAGTTTCCAGTGGAGCCCTGGTTTCCTGCACCCCCACCTCCCGCTGCCTCAAGGCTCGGGGCGGGCTGGGCATTCAGTTCTGCCTTCAGTGGGAGAAGCGACGCGAAGGGAATAACCCGGGTGGAAAGAGGGAAGGATCCTGCGATCCTGCGGGAGAGCGAGTGCTTGGGAGTGGGAATCAGGGAAGGCTTCCTGGAGGAGGTCTCAGGATGGATGGATTAGCAGATGACGGGCTTTTGCATGTTCGTGTTCATGTAAGCCTCTTCGGGGGTTGGAGGCGCTCGGCCGCTCACCCGATGCATGAGGGCAGAGGTAGGAGGTGAGCCCGGGCCCAGGGTTCCTGGACTTGCGTCCCTGAGCATTGGGCGAGGGGGGCCAGGCCGCTGTGGAGCTGGCCAGCGGAAGCCAGCAGTGCAGGCAGTTGGGAAAGAAGAAATGGACCCACCAATGCGTGCATGATTGTAGAGAAGAGGACAGAGCTGAGGCTTGGATGCTGCTGGCCTGTGGCCCAATTAGCCTATGGTCAGAATGTAGAAAGGGCGAAGCTCTGGGAGATGGACTAGGGAGTGAGGGGCAAAGCCACGGGTGGACAGGAGGCTGCACTGGGCAGGTCCCGGTCTGCTGGCAGCTGCCCACCTGCCCCCTTGTGCCCCACAGATGATTCCACTCGGCCACCTTCTCTCTTGGGCAGACTTTGGTCACTTTCCTTTCACCCTCTCCCCCTCTCTTGCCCGCTTTCTCCTTTCTCCACGGTCTGCCTCCTGCTCTGTGCCCAAAGCCCCTCTGGTCCCTGGCTGGTTTGCAGCTGTTTCTCATCCGCGGTGCCTCCCTTGGCAGCCCCTGTCTCACCCAGGCATTGGCGGCTAAAGGTGGCCAGAGGCCTCAGGTAAATGGCCCTCTCCAGGAGGCACCCGTGAGGTGCGGGAGGGAGGCAGGGGCCCACAGCCAGGCCTTCATAGACCTGGCCCTTCTGCCGTTTCTTTGCCGGGCAGGGAGGGCATGGGACCCACGAAGCGAGCCTCAGGAGAGGGGCTCCTGAGTGCTGGGGAGACAAGAGTCGGGGCGACGGGGTGGCAGAGGAGCACACGAAGATGGCGGTGCTGATGTGGCCCCTGTCTCCCACTCCCCAGAAGACCCCCTTCACGCTGAGGAGGCCTCGCCACAAGCTCTTCTCCAGGACATTCTCTACACGCTGCCCGTTCTAACACGGGCAGCGGCCACGCCAGGCCCCATGCACTGTGGCAGGACCAAGGTGTTCATGACTGAGGCCATGGTGAGCTGGGGGCAGGGAGTGAGGAGCGGGATGGAGACGGGGCTCAGGAGCTCAGTGGATGGCCTTCCCCAGCTGGAGCTTCTGGAAAGCAGGCGTGCCCAGGTCCTGGAGCAGTGTGCCCGCTGTGTCCAGGGCAGCTGGAGACGGTACCTGCGCCGCAAGCAGGAGAGGCAGAGGCAGGCCGCTGTGCTCATCCAAGCAGGTAGGAGGCGGGAGGTGGGCCGGGTTTCCTTGGCACCTTGGCGCAGTGAGGCCCCCATCCTGCCCCAATAGGTCCTTTCATACTCTAAATGCGGATTCACTGTCCAGCTCACCCAGAACATCTCTGGGTGGACCACCCTCAATCTGGAGACCACCATCAATCAGGGTGCCCCGACAGGCTGCTGTCGCTGCCACTGAGTCAACTACCCCCCACCCCACCCCCACCCCCATGCGATGCCAGGTCACAGAAACCTCACGAACATCTTGCTCTCTCTCCGTTTCCGGGCACACCTCACCTCAGCCACTCGCTCCTGGCTGGCACGGAAGCACCTCCAGAAGCTGCACACAGCGGCCAGTGTCATCAAGCACGCGTGGCGCAGGTGGAGGGTGAGTGTCAGCCTCCGTGGTCAGGGTGGGCACCCAACAGCCTAGGTCGAGCAGCCTCTCTGAGCCCTGTTCCTGGGGTGCCAGAGGAGGGTGGCATGGCCCATATTGAAGGCTTGTCGGGCAGGGAGAGTGGCATAGCTGACCAACCCACGACAACCCAAAACTCACTGACTTGCCCTAGTATGGCAGCCCAGGGCCGGGCGCACTGCCTTGTAGACTTTGGTCCAAAGACATGTCCCACGGAGAACCAGTCTCTCAGTGTCCGCAGCCTTTCCGGGTCCCTGATAAGCTGATTCAGTAAAGATAGCTGGGTTTCCAGATACCATGAAGAGGTAGATACACCCGAAGCTGTCATGTTTTCTTTTTAAGATCAGAATGGCCTCCCTTGCTTCTGAAGAACTGGATGGTGTGGAGGAAAAACACCCATCTCACTACCCCCTTTCCCGATTCGCCCCATTGTCCCCGGCCCAGACCAAGCTCCAGGGGGCAGTGATCCGCCTCTGGCTACTTGGACTGGTCCTAGCCAACTCGGCCACCAGTGTGCGTGGCTTTCAGAGGAAGCTGGTGGTCTGGGCCTGCCTCCAGCTGCCCTCCGGCGGGCACTGCAGCTCCACCCTCCAGGCAGCCCAGCGCGACCAGGCGGGGGTCACGTCCATACGAGCGCTGCCGCAGGTAGGTTCTGAGGGGTGGTCCGTGCGTCCTGCTCACGCCACTGCCCAAGGCAGGAAGCAAGTTGTAGGGTCTAAGGAAAGCAGGACAGGCTGTGTCCTCGGCCACTCCGGCCCCACCCAGTGGGCCAGGGCCTGGGCCTGTATGAACCCACCCGAGCCTTCTGGCAGCTCCCCAGTCAACTTGGCTTACAGCAGCGCCTGCTCCCTCATCCAACTGGATTTGGTACCACGTTCTCCCCAAACGTTAGTCCTCAGTTAACCTCTTTCCAGCTGAACAAATGACTAGCCAGTGTTCCGAGGCACCCTCCGATGTCCGGGCCACCTGCTCCCTTCAGAAGTGAGTCGCCGGAAAGGCTGGCGTGGAGGCAGGCCCTCCAGGGTTGCCCTCTTCTCCCTGGCCAAGTCATGTCTCCGTGCTGGGGGCCTCCGTTTCCTTGTCCTCTGACACGGGGCAGCAAAGGACTAAGTGGAGCTGCGGAGCCGTTGACAGGAGGTGCTGCGTGCCTGCAGGAGCGCCCTCCAGGCTGTGGGCAGTTCTCCCTCCTAGTGTTTCCTCCGCTCCCAGAGCCCGGCCGTGAGATTTGGATTCCCGACACTGCCGGGGCCTATCAGAGCAGCGCTTCCTCAAATGGGCAGGATGGCCCCGGGGGACCTGGGATGGTCCCAGGGGCCGCAGCAAAAGCAGAGGCCGGACCTCCTCCTGGATTCCGGGCTACCGTGCAGTTGTTCTTCACTGCCAGGGGCTGCCGCGGGGCCAAGTAAACTTGGGAGCCTGGGTCTTAGATTCCGCCCAGAGAACAGAATGTCGACGGACTCAAATCTGCCCCTGCTGGGACCCTCCCAGCAGCACTGACCTGCCCGCCTTAGCGGCTGCTTCCCTCACCCCTCCCAGGGCTCCATCAAGTTCCACTGCAGGAAGTCTCCGCTGCGCCACGCTGACATCTGCCCCGAGCCTCCGCCCTACACTGTTGCCGGCTTTAATCAGATTCTGCTGGAAAGGCACCGACTGGTCGAAGTGTGAGTGCCTCCTGCCCTCTGCCCTGCCCTGGCAGGGTGCTCCTTGGTGCCTTTGTTACTCCGAGGCCTTTTCCTGCCAGCTGCCTCGCCAAAGACACTTAATCAGCACACAGCTGCCAAACTATTCCCTCCTGCGGCCTGCTGAGATTCGGCCCGGGCTGCAGTGGCAGGAGGGGTGGGAGCTGCCAAGGCAGGGACAGGTGACCACTGCCAGGGTGGCCCCATGCCCATCCCTGGTACTGTCCATCTTCCCAGCACAGCACCCTCTGAGCACTTTCGGGATTCTGGTTCGGGGAAATCTCACATTTTGTTCCTTAAAATGGAATAAAACGGTATTTAACAAATTTGTCAGTTTATTTAATATCATTGCAAATAATTCGAGTATCACAAACCAAGGGTGAACCTCATTCATGATATCAAAACAAATAAATAAATCAAACATTCTGAAGCCACCACTCTCTCCATGGCAGACTGGCTGGCAGTGAGTGCTTCCCCTGTGGTGTCTGGGAGGTAACGTGCCCAGGGCCGGCTGCTCTCCTGGGAGAAGGGGCCGCAGCACAGCAGCCCAGCTCAATCCTCCTGTGGGGCCGCTTCCACGGCTCTTAAACAGCAGTCTGCGAACTCCACAAACAAGGGCTCTTGCATGTAGGCTCTCATGAGCTTTGCTTTGTCGGCCCCCTGGTCCAGGCTGACCATCAGCTGGCGAAGGTGCGGGTTCAGCAGTAAGCCCCTCAGGGCCTCGGAGTCCCCTTCGAAATGAACAAGGACACAACCTGAGCTCAACGGCGGGGAGCCAGCTGCTCTGCGGTCATGAGCAACTTAAGGTTCCTGGGTGCTGTCTAAACCCACAAATGAGCAAGCATAAATGCCTTCGTGTGCGCTTCAGAGTTGGTAAAAATTCCACTATATCTGAATCCCATTTTCCCACATTCTGAACCTCCCCCCCCCACCTTGTGCAGAGTCCCGTATTAAGTGATTGACGGGTTTATTTCCTTTGGAGGAGTAAAGGTTTCCAGTGAGGATGATGGGGTGGGGTCGGACGTGCCCACTTTTCACCACACCCGTACCGGAGCCCTTCCAAGGAACTGAATAAACAGCGCTGCAGGAAGGCTGGACATTATGCACTCGGTATATACCCGCTTCCCCCGAAAATTTTATGGTGGGGGGGTGGGCACCATGACATGAACTATATTAAAGTTGCGGCATTATGAAGGTTGAGAACCACTGCCCTAAAACATTCAATCAGGTGGTTACAATCAGAACTACAGT
>PVJH01028895.1:0-26754 GCA_004026705.1 Nesogale talazaci | reverse complement strand
TATATATATACTTAAGGGGCATGCAAGCCTCCCAGATTACATCACAGCGGGAAGGGGTTTTACAACCATCCATCAATCAAGAGGGGAAAGCTAGGAGTATGCACATAATTGGAAGGGGCTGCATTAAGGGTACACATGTGACAAGGTGGGTGGACCCTAGATTCAAGATGGCAGCCTAACCTTGGCCCTCCTTGAGTTGACATGACCTTGTTCTGGGCTCTCCTTCAGGGAAACAATCTAGTGTCCTTAACAGAAGGGAGTGGACCCTGCTTAGAATGGAACAGACTAGAGTCTGATTGCTCTAGCTGCCCGTGTACCCTCAGGAAGATAACCTCTAAGCAGCTGACATTGACCTCCACGTCTGCTGTCATGTACCATGTGTTGCATGCATCATCTTAGGTTTGGCATCTATTTGCAGGAAGGTCTTCCCCCAGGTGGTCCCCCAATCTTCAAGTTGCGTTGTTGTCCATTCCACGGATTCTCCTTTTATTCCTTTGACTGAGATGCTCCTGACCCAAAACCTAGGACTGTCAGTCTGTCTTGAAAGAAGACTTCTGGGGCAAGATGGCCAACTGAATGTACACATAAGAGGATCCCTTTGAAATATCCAGAAAATCGTCATGAAAAAAGTGACAGAGTGCCTGTGATCTCAGAAAATGGCTTGATGGTGAAGCAATTCAGACCCATACATACCAGCAGATGTGGAGAGAGGAAGAATGACCAGGAACACTCAAGAGGCACCAAGCACTCACTCAGCATATTCAGCTTCAACTGTCCGATGGGAGAACCCAGAACCGCCCTCCAGTCGTGCCCTACAAGGCTGTGTGTCCAAGCCTAAACCCAGTCACCCAGTCAGGCCAGTCATAGCTGGACTTGACACTGAGCCAAATGCCAGAAGCACACTCACTGACCCAGCCAGGAGCTGCTCGGTTCAAAGCCAGCCCAATGGCCATCCAACACACATGGCTGAAGACTCAGTGAGACCTGATGCAGTTCGGTGCCTGAGCCAGAGACTGCATGACCCATGCGGGTGGTGACCTAAGCGAAATCAAGATGCTTCAACACCCAACCCGGAACCTGTGCGGCCCGCAGGTCTCTACATCTGACCCCGGACATGTGTGGCACATTGTCCCAGAGAGACATGGAGCCTGACTTAGGGCATCCCTGCACTTCCTCTTCTTCCTGAGGCCTCCAGTTCACCCACCAAGCCATCCGTCTCTGTGCACTCAGCCCCAGATGTAGAGACAAGGTCACACCGGCCTCCCCTTCCAAGGAGCCCTCTCCTTCCAAGGAGCCTTCTCCTGAGACAGATGTGGATGCTCTTCTGCCAGCCCTTGATAGCTCCACAGTCTTTGCCAGGACCATCATTCTGGTGCCTCGGCGCCTCTCCCGGCTCCGTTACTCATTCATGTTCACACAGAAAAAACAAAGTCCACCAAACTCACTGCCGTTGAGCACAGTCGGTTTGGTCTGAATTTTTTAAAGTGGGAGGGAGTCTTACTTGCTCAAAAGAGACAAACTGCTGGGGAGTCAAGCCCAGCCCCAGGCACCAACGAGGAAGACACACCTGGCAGGTGTCTTTGAGGGGTCATGGTCCTGGAAACCCTCTGGTACAGTTCTACTCGGCACCCGCGGGCCCCCATGAATTGCAATCAACTTGCATGGCGCCCACAGCCATAGCAGCAACCTTTTAAATGCGGGAGGAGAACCAGCAACACCTGTGGTATGCCATCAGCTACCAGTGCAAAGACTGGCTGTTTGAACCCTCCCACTGACTCCGGGGAAGAGACGTCTGCCAATCTACTTCCAAGAAGTCACAGGCAAGAATTGGACAGCCTCTCACAGAAGAGTTGTGGCGAGGAGACGGACAGTCAGGGTGTAGTGCAGTAATGATGAAACATACAACTTTCCTCTAGTTCTTAAAGTAAAGTGACCAGATTTTAAGCAGGACACCATTGGGGGGTGGGGTGGGGAGGGGAGTGTCTTGATTAAAAATTTGGTCTATATGGAGCAACAGAAATTTTCATAGAACACAAAAATAGTATTGTAATATATTTATTTTAATTTTAAAATGCTGTGGGATGGTGTTAAAATTGCTTTAAAAAAAGCAGAATATCTGGTCACTTACCTTAAAGGCTTCATTCCCCCCCCCCCCCCAATTATCATGATCCCAACCCTACCTTACAAATCCAGCTAGCCTGGAAGAGGTACACTGGTTCAGGTGGAAACTGGATACGGGGAACCCAGGACAGATGAGCCCCTCAGGACCAGTAGTGAGAGTGGAGTTACCAGTGAAGGGAAGGTGGGGTAGAGAGGGGGAGCCAATGACAAGGATCCACACATGACCTCCTATCTGGAGAACGGACATCGGAGGAGTGGGTGAGGGGAGATGATGGGCAGTGTAAGATATGACAAAGTAATAATAACTTATAAAGTATTGAGGACTGGTGGGGGAAGGGGAGCGGGGAGGGAGGGGAAAAGATGAAAAGCTGATATTAAAGGCTCAAGTGGAAAGGCAGATATTTGGAGAATGATGACGGCAGCAGGTATGCCAAGGTGCTTTGCACAGTGTCTGTGTGTGTGGATTGTGATGAGCGATGGATAGTGAACAGTGAATCCAAGGCTAAGAGGATTGTGCAGTTCAGGAGTTCAGAGCCTCATCACCAGGGCCACCCCGGGGGTCCCCTCTTTGGCCACTAAACCTTGGAACTCAATCATTTGGGCCATTGGTCTCTGCACCCCATGGCAGTGTTGGAGACAGTCAACACATGTCAGGGCACAGCTGTGGTGAAAGTCGCCAGACCTCTTGTGGGAAGAATGAGCAGGCGGAATGGAATATCCAGAGAGAAATGGGAGCGTGGCTGTTGTGTGTGGTGGTCCCACAGGCTTTCACAGCCACATCACAGAGACACACACACATGCAGACTCCCAGCCGAAAGGGAGTTGTCTTGAGGCAGAAGCAGGCTGATGGCAAAGGGGGGGGGGCTGTTTTTGTTTGATGCAAACAATGCAGATGATGTGTATGCGTTCTTCACGCAAAATGTCCCGTCTCCTTCTCCAATCATCACACTGAGGCAAGGTCTCGAGTGCAGATGAAAGGATTGGCTTTAGCATTTCCAAACGTGGAAGGTCCTTTATTCATGTTTCCGAGAGCCTTGTAATCAATTTCAAACATTGCTGGTCTTAGCTAAGTTATAGGAAATGGATATTTCGGAGGATTGCTTTTTAGAAAGTGAATGCTTCTCCATCATCTAGCAGTTCTGGAACTGTTGGCTGAAGCACAGCAGTGACGAGATGGGTCGGGTTTGGAAATGTTCATTGGAAATGTCCTCATGGACCTGATTCCCAGAGACTAGCGATGAAGGAGACGGTTTGGCTCATCTGAAGTTGAAAGAGTTGTAGGTAGGGGCATGGTCTAGCCCCGAGGTGAGGCCTGACCGGCAGTGTGTGAAGGGGCCGGCTGGTCTAAAGGGGCACCGTGAGTGTTGAGGAATCCAGCTTGTAGCTGGTGCCAGAACTGACCTGCCATGGATGGCTAGTGCTGAGATGACCAGACCAGGACCAATGAAGAGCTAGAACTGTGTGACGCTGTGCACTGCTCTAAATTGGTGACATTTGATGACCTGCTTTGCACCACATTTTGCTCTGAGTGCAGATGGCCGGTAATCACTGCAGGAAGTGGAGGTTCTACACATCAAAGGACATGCTTGTCTCCTTGGCGCACTGGGTTATCAGGGATGGGGGATTTAGAAATGAGCTCTCTGAAACAGGAGGAAAAAAGCAGGAAGTGGCTGATGTACAAGGAGGACATTTAATCATTTAGGAAAGGGACAGTCGCTAGAAGAGGCAGGAGGTGGCCAGCGAGCAGTTCAGCATTCTTTTTTGTAACCTTTATTTTTAATGTCGAGCATTTCAACATTTTTTTTTGTTTTTGTTTTCTTTGGGGGGCATCACGGCTCTCCGGCGGTGGGAGTAGGAGGCCCAGCCCCACTGCTGGAATTGAACCTCCGTCCCAGTGGGCCGCAGTCCCGCGCACAACCACTACGCCACCGGGGCTCAGCCCAAGCATTTCAACATTTAATGTGGCTCTTGTACCCACCGTCTCTGTAGCTCCCCTACACGGACCTGTTCCTGGTGGGTTGGTGAGGAGAAGGTGGAAAAGATATTAGTAGGATTCCAATTTTAGTGTATGTGCTGCCGAAGTGAGCACAGTAGGATTCCATCGTGAGTGCTTGTTAGTGGAATTCCACTGGGATTTCCATCCTGCTGCATTTCAAATAAGCCACCTCAGAGGCAAGGTTTCTATTACCAGCAAGAGGCTAAAGTGGAGCTGGTCCTCTTGACTCTGAGATCTCTGTGGGATGAGCGTCCTTGAGCCAGACGAAAGCATTGACACCACAGGAGTGACAAAGCAACAGCAGATGAGGAATCAGGTGCCAGGATGTGGACTTCCCAGCCACAGAGCAAGGCCATTTGAGTGCTGTGGGGAAGAAGGCTGACTTGTGGAGTGGGGTGATTCTGGACAGGTAGTTCAGGCAGTTGTGTGTACCAAGCCCGACAGAGTGCTGGAGCTGAATGCCTATGAGTTGAGGATTACTAGTTCAGGGCAACTCGGCAATACATTTGGGAATCGCTCACCTGTGAAGCTGGAGCTGTGCCTTTGGGGTGAGAGTTACCAGACGAGGGTACCTCTGGGCACTCAGCGTCGGGGCTCTGGGCTCACTGACCCATGGAGCTGGAGCTGCGCGCCTTCAGAAAGACCCTTCGTGGAGTAGCATGGACCATTGCGTGTTTATTAGAAACCCTAAATGAACTTTATAACATGTCCTGACTGGACAGCTGTATCCCGAGCAGTCCTCACCTAAATTGTAACCTCTTAACTCGCACAATGAACTCTATATTTGTCCAGGATGTCTGGGAGCTCCAGGTGGCTGTTGCAAGAAAAGGTAGAGTGCTGTGGGCCATGGCAGAGCTGACTCACAGGGTCTCGCCAGGCTTCTTGGAGATCCTGAGCACGGTTGGTGGAGGCTCTAACAACATTTTGAGGAGCAAGTATCAATTTGGAAATAACGCCGTATGGATATTGCTAAACAAGGCCTCCTTTGTGGAAAAAAAATCATGATTTGAATGCTAGAGCTTGTTTCTTTTGAATCTATGTATTTTTAAGTCCACACATATGACCCAGGCTGTTCTATGCAAAAGAGACATACTAGTTTCATGGCTCCCCTGGTCAGCTGAATCTTTTCTGGTTCATTTTTAGTCCTGAAGTCCTGTTGCAGAAGTACTTGCTTCATTATGTATCTAAACATAAAAAGTTAGTCATTCTATGAATCTATTTTTAGCTGACACCTAAATGTAGATCATGCCCAAGAAAAATTAGTTCTAGGACATGGGCAGACATAACTCTTCACATCATGAAAAGATTACTGAAGACATGGGTATTATCGCAAAATGGAGTGAAGAAATCAGATGATACCTGGCTATCAGCAACAATAGCATTTGGGGTTTTTAAGACTTGTCTAAAAAAAAAAAAAAAGACTTGTCTTTTTTTTTTTTTTCAGGCATCACTGCCCTGGTGGTGGGAGTAGGAGGCCCAGCCTTTGCTCCTGTGAGCGGGAATTGAACCTCCGTCCCAGTGGGTCACAGTCCTGCGCACAACCACTACGCCACCGGGGCTCAGCAAGACTTGTCTTAAAACAGGCAGGCGACTAACTTAGGGTTCAGCTAAATCCACAAGGAAGAAGCCTATCAGCCTGTGTCATCCAAGGATTATCAGTAATAAAATACAATGCAAGAGGAGGGGACTGTACTAGAACTTAAGCTATGAGCACTTGGTTTGCAGAAGCATAGAGATGAGAGTGAAATTCCATTTGCAAAGACCCCGCATGGGTTAAGTCTCCAGAGTATGCCCTCTAACCTCAGACAGACCGCATTGGGAAGTGACGTGGTGCAGATGGATTGTGGTTAAGATTTAATACCTTATCATTTGTTCTCCCTTTTGACCCATTTTAAATTTGTGCCATTTTAAAAATTAGGCTCTACTTTCTTTTTGATTGAGATTTTCTCTTATTTTCCTATCGTGGTTGAATTTGCTTGGGGTGGGGATGCTTTTCCTGATATGAAATTCAGGACAGGTAAATCTCTGGTTAACTGGATCACTGTTTTCTTCAGATGTGGCAGGGGAGGGTGGGAGGAAATGGGAAACGAATCCTGAGTGCATGAAAGATGAAGGTGCCCAAAAGCTGACTGTGGAAGATGATTGCACCCCTTCTGAAAATATTTTAAACCTTTGAATTGCACGGTGTCGATGATATATGGATAAAAGATGGACAGAGACATTTCTAACTAGGTCTACCGCATGGGTCATTGAGTACTGACCATGTGTCGTTAGTGCTAATCTAAAGAAAGAAGCCAGTTGTGTTGAGCACAGCTCAAAGTGGTTCCCAACAGCACCCCGAGAATGTGACTCGGGTGACCCGCAGCTGGATGGGAGCCCGAGTTGGACAAGTGAGCTCCTTTCCCTCCCTAGAAGCCTAGAAGCCGCGTGGGTTCTGTCTGTGAGGTCTCTCTGAGGTTTATCCCTGTGCACTCTCTGAGACAACGGCTGTGGTCCCCAGATCCTAAGTGGTGGAGGTGCGTCTGTGTGGGGAAACCCTTAAAGGGCCAGGCGGCTTCCTTTGGGGAGGTCCACATGGGGAGGGTTCTATGAGAGTTCCCTGTAGCAAGTCTGCCTGCGGGGTCTCCCAGGGGTCTCAGCGGAAGGTCTGTTATGATAAAGGGCACAGTGGGAGGTTTGTAGGCGGTGGGAGGTCGACGAGTGGGTTTTCTGATGGGGGTCTAATGGGGAGATTTTTGGGTGGGTCGTTGTGAGATCTCTCTGGAGGACCTGCTGGCTCTCTGTATAATCTCTCCGTGGAGCTCTTTCTGTGAGGTCTCTGGATCTCTCGGTTTCAGGCTCCCCGGCAGCTTATAAGCAGATGAGGGGGCAGAAGAAAGGGGCGGGGCTTGCTCCTGCCTCAGCTCAGCTCCGTCAGGAGACCCACCTGTGAGCTTCTCGGGCAGGACCAGGTGAGTGTAACAGCCCCGGACCCCGAACTCGCCCCCCAGGGGTAGCTTGACGCGCTCTCCACCTTCTTCTTTGACTCCAAGGCCCGGCAGACCCAGTGACTGTGCACCGTGTTGCCCCCACGTCAGAGGCTGCGTTGGACCGGGGCCCGAGGGAGCGCCTGACGTTGATGTTGTACCTCTGGGAGGAACGATCGGACGTGCCACCTATGGGAACTGACGTCATTGGTGACATCTCACGGGCGGACTGTAAGAGTGGCACGCTCTGGGGCTGGGCTGCACGGAGGGCGCCCTGGGGATGGCACGGCAGGGCGCTGAACATTCTCCAAGAGAAATTGCTCCTCTGTCCCCAGCTTTGTGGGGGGGGGGGCCCTGTGGGAAGGGGGGCATGTGTGTTGGCCGCGGAGGAAGCGCAGACCCTGTGCCTGAACTGTGCTGCTCCTTGGGACCGAGGCGGGAAGGTGGGAAGTGTTGACCCAGGGCAGGACCCGTCTGCCCCTCTTGACTTTGGATCCCACCGAAGGGGTGGACCCTGACCTGAGCGCTTCCTGGATATTGATCACAGTATCGCGTGTTGGCCTCGCTTGTCTCTCTTGGGAGGGGAACTGGGGAGGGAACTTTTCTCCTCCAGTCAAATCTACGTCCCCAGTGCCCCACAGTCAGCGGTCATCACACGCTCACACCTATGGTGCGAACCAGGCCACTGAGAGACTCCACAGCTCCTCTGGGGCAGGGGTGGAGCACACCCTCGACAGCCTGCTGGCCACCCCCCCCAACCCAAAAGTCAGCACACTGTCAGGCCCAGTCTCATGGCTGCACTGGAGAGGTGGGGGGAGGGGGGAGCAGGGGACAGGACAGACTGACCCTGTACAACTCTGGGGGTGCGCTGAGAGAGGGGTGGCAGGACCCATCTCCACAGCCTTCATCGGGGCGGGAGAGAAGGGGCTCCCAGAACAGCCCCCTGAGGTTGTGTGCCCTGTTTGTGCCATGGGAAGCACTGTGGGGAGTCCTTGACCCTTTTCAGCCTCTGCCCACATATCTCCCCACAGCCACATAAAGTAGGTGTTCTTTTTTTTTTGCCTTTGTTTCATTTTGAAAAGCCATAAGGGTTTTCATCTCTCTGTTTCTTTTAAAAAATAATAAACAGTGTTAGGAGGACATAACTTACAAACCAGGGTACCTGGGGTGCAGACAGATGTGCAAGACCATGGCCAGCTTCCCTCTGCATGCCCTCCCTTTCTAGATGGCATCGCAGGGACTAGCCCTAACCCTCCCTGACTCCAGGCAAGGGACAGACACCCCCACAATCATTTTAAGAGGAAAACCATGTCGATTGAAGGACAGTGAGTACATTATGTGGGAGAAGCCATCAGTGTGGACGGAATGTCCAGGGATCACAAGGCCTTGAGAAACAATGCCTAGGTGACCCGAGGGGGGTGGGGGGCATTTGGATGGCCTGTTGGGGTCTCCCTGTGAACAGCCTAAGACACCCCTGACCCTAAACCCTTGCTAGAAAGCATTGGCAGGGCACACAGGGACCCTGAAAGACAGTGGCCCACCAGTGATCTGAAATTGCGCAATTGTGCCGAGAGTTTTCTCTCTGCTCAGATGGTTTCTTTCTGATAGAGCCCTGGCTCTCAGGGGTGCTTGGTTGACAACAAACTGTCTCCTCTACTTGGGTTCCATGCTCAAGGTAAGCATTAGCCTTGCGATAGGATGAAGGATCCCAAACTGGATCTTGACTTTTGTAGATCTCTCTCTCTTTCTCTCTCTCTCTCTGTCTCTGTCTCTCTCTCTCTCTCTCTCTCTGTTGAATTTTGAGCCATAAACCTCCTGCAGAAACATAATGTGCTTCTGCTACCGCCTAGCTATTTGCCAGCATGACTGCCTTCACCTTAGTAGCCTCCATCCTCTTGGAAACTAGCCTGCTCGGCCCTCGCTCATGGCCCCGGGAAGAGGCCGACGCCTCTCTCTTGTGCAGAGCATCATGCTGTCCCTTGCCTTTTTCACTTGGGTTCATGCATCAAGGTAAAGAAAGAACTTCTCACCCTCTTCTTCAAGCATCTCCCGGAGGCCCCTGTTCCTTCTCTGTTGGAGTGTGTCCATTCTGTGCCGGGAGCGGAGGACTCCTGATGTCCAAGGGCATCTCTGCTCTAGTTCAGGCTTGCTAATCCCACTGACTTGGAAAGCTCCCCGTCCTGCCAGGATTCTTCATGTTCTTTTGGCATGGGGCTCCTCAAATTGACTCTCTTTTTCAGAGAAGCAGGGATCGTCCAGGGCTCTTGGCCGTCTGTGCTCTTGGACTCTGGCCGCCTTAGACTGCCCTGAGATCGCTCAGCAATCTCCACCTGGGGCCTGTCCTCATGGGGGACAGGCTTCTGAAAGGATTGGAAGTCCGGAGAAGCCATGTGATGTGAGGCAAGGAAAACCAGTGGCCGTGTCTCGGAGCAGCACACCAGTGACAGGCCCGAGTCGGATTCCCCATCTCTCCCTCCAGTCTGAACACTCCCTCATCAAACATCTGTGCTTGGAACCTTCTCTTTCCTTGCTCTGGAACAGACATCCAAAGAAATGAGGAGCTCCTAAACCCCTCAAGTCCATAGCACTCGCTCTGTCCTCCCTTGGCTGTCTTGAACCTACCCGGGTGAGTCCTGCTCTCTGAGGTTCTGCCCAGTCGGCTGGATAAGAGGACCTAAAAAGGCTGCCTGCTCTCCTGCCCTTCCTGGGTGGCCTGTAAGGGCTTAGGGTCAGTCTTGGGTGTAGTTTACCCTAAGGACTCCTTGATATTCTCACCTGCAGACAACAGTGCAAGGAGGGTTTTCCCCCCGGTGGGGATTGATACACTCAGGTGCCACCTTCCCTCCACAGTCGGTGTGGGGCTTCACTCCCTGGGACTTGGCCAACCTTGTCTCTTGAGCCAATTTCAAGTCTCTGGGTGGCCGAGGGAAGAAATCCGCACTGCAAAAGGGGCCGTGATTGAGTCTTCCTCAAACTGAAATTCATGGGCTCACCCACCGAAACTGCTAGGTCCCAAGTGTTGCTCACATGACCTCGGATCATATGCCCTTCAAGGGTCTGCCTCATGCCTGGAGCAAGGAATGAAAAATGCTGAGTGGTGGTGACATGGTATGCGGGACCTGAGGACATGCAAGTCCCAGGGTCTCCCTCCCTGGTGGACAGGGGCTCCGTGTGGTTGGCAACAAGCAAAGGACTGTGTACAGCTAGATGAATCAGACACTGGTTCATCTTCTCTCTTTACCAGCCCCCCCCCCCCAAATACACTGACCCAGGCACATTGTCCACTTCATCGTTATCCAGATTCTTGAGAATGTAAGGGGTCCCTTACTAAGTTCTGCCCAGAGCGGGTCTGCAGCTCTATCAGCAGGGATGCATCAGCAGGGATGAGCTCGGGGATAAATTATATGTGGGGATCGTCCCCACGCTATTCCCTTGGCCGGTTTCTCTTTGACCTCCTTGCCACACTCACGCATAAACTCGGCCAGGCCGGGCCGGGCCTTTGCTGGACACGCCCGATCACTTTCTTGGAGGTTTCGCTGTTTCCAGAGATGCTCATATTCTGCGGGGCAGGACTTTGTCCCTTTTGAAGGAGCCTTTGAAAGGCTCACGTGGTTTTCAGAGCTCAGTTCTAAGAAGAGCATCGCCAGGAAGGAGGGATTCTGATGTGTAAGACTCAGAGGTCCTGTGGCCCTACCATAGGTGAGGACTCAGATGACTTAACTGCTTCCTGGGAACTTTTGCCCATAGAAGGTTGTGGCATTTGAAGTTACAGGGGATGATGTTTCCTAGACTCCCCTCGGGGCTGGAGCGCTAGGAGGTTTGCGACAGAGTGTTGGAGGTGGGCCTTGGGGAGGGCCTGGGCCTTTGCTAGGATTGGACAGAATGCTGAATTTGGACCTCAAGGCAGGAATAGTGGTGAAGACAGTGGAGCTGAGCGGTCCATTGAAAGTCCATGGGCAGAAATAGAGGGAGATCCCCACAGGGAAGAGCTCCCAGAGGCCCAAGCAGCAGCCACAAGGGGGCTCACTGTGCAGAGCGGAAGCCTCAGAAAAGTCGGTTCCATTTCAGAGGAAATATCCAGAACCTCTCAAGGTGGGGGTTTATGGAAAGGAGGTCCCTGGTGCTATGAAACCACTTGAGCAATGAAGGTCTTTGATCTTTTTAATGTACTGGACCGGATCACAGGAACTCCCTGGAGAAGAGCTCCGATTGGATGAGTTCTCAGTTTCTAAGTCAGAAGGGTCTACTTGCGCTTTTTGAGAAGCAAAGGGGGCCAGATGTGGAGGCAGCCGAGTCACAGGAGCTGGGGCAGTGGGAGGGCGCTCCCCACCCTGCTCCCCTCCTGGCTGACGATGGGCTTCAGCAGACACTCTTCCCCACATCGGACCAGAGGGTTCTGGACTCTTTGGTAGATGATGGTTGCCCTGGTCAGGGACTTTTCTGCAGTGGATGCAGGAGAGAGTGGACCAAGCTGTAGCCCCAGCAACGGGCATGAAAAGTGGGACCGGCAGGGTATGGGCATCTGCAATGCATGTTCTCACACCTGTTCACGCCCTCTCCCTCCCAACATCCTGCCATCAGCCCTGTATCACCCAACTTGAGTTACCCAACTTCTACCCTCTGACACCACAATCCCCTCCTTAAACTCAGTTACTCCTCCTCTTCCAACCTCTGACATTAGCCCCTCTCTCCACACTCTGAACTCATCATCCCAGCGCCACACCCTCAGTGCTTCCCCCTCCCACACCAAATCCTGACATCACTGAGCTCCTGCTCTCCCACCTGCAAGGACTTCCAACACCTGCCTTACCTGCCGCTGCCCTCCACGTCAGCCCTGGCTGCCCTGGGGGCCAGGGGACACTCAGGACCCCTTGGGGGATGGACACAGAAGAAAAGGGGGGGTGTTATGTTGGCCAAAGGTCAGACTTGTGCTCATCCTCATTCTGTTCTTTTTGACAAGTTCTTCATGCTGGAAATCAGGAGGGTGGGCTAAGGTGTTGACGGGTCATCTGGGAACCTCACAGAAAGCCAAGTGAATTGTCCCCTCAGTGAAACCCTTGGAAGTTTAGCCTGAGAGCCCAAGTCTAAGTTCAAGGGTCACTGCCTCTCTTAGCTAGTCTCGGTGTGTCAGCTGCTCGATCACTTCCGATGTGAATCCAGCCTGATAGCCTCTGAGACATCTCAGTGAGGAATCGGAGCCTTTGCGCCCTAGTTTGACCTGGATGCTACACAGGAAAACTCCCCAGCTGCTGGGTCTTTACACACACACACACACACACACACAGCCCTCTCTTGGACATCACTGCCCGGAGAGTCTTAAGGGCTTCATCCCACTTGAGATAAAATCCGATTGTGAGAAGTGCCTTGGTTTGGGGTCCTATCTTTGGAATGTTCTCCAGCAATTACCATTCTCACAGACCCAGTACCAGCCCTAATTCACAAGAAAGCTTACAGGATTCATCCTGTAGAGTAACAGAGTTTCATTGGAGGGACAGAACCTTCTCTCTCACAGGGTAGCTTTTAGTCTTCGTTCTGTGTGGTCCTATCTCCACTCGAAGGTAAGAGACAAGAAAAGATGGAAGCACTGGAATTCAGCTCCCTCTTGGCATATTGGGACAAGCTGCAGACATTTGATAGGTATGAATGCAATGACTTTCTATAGGTCATGGAATTCTGTGTCCCTTTCATTCCTTTTTAAAATGGATCAAATCCTAATTTCTTCTTGAAAGAATTTAATGGAAACTTTTCCCCTTGAGATCCAGCCTGACTTCTTCTGTTCTTGAAGGACCTACAGGCGCCTCCATGTGCCAACTGGTAAGGCTTGGATTCTGGAAGCTAGAGCTTGGCTCCAGCTTCTGATCAGAGGCTCTCAGGTGTCCAGCACCACTCTGCAGATGAGCCCTGATAAAGAGAGGGCTTCACCCAAAGATCCCTGCCTCAGGAAGCTACTAATGAATTAGTGTGAGGGTTCTCTCTTCCCGCAGGGATCCCACATGCCTGGCAATCCAGTCCTCAGACCCTGTGTCACTTTGTTTGGGATTCCTCCATCCCTGGCGGCCCTTACCACACGGAAAGATTGACTGAGAGCTTCAGATAGGCATCCTAATGACCACTCTGCCGGCTGCCCTTCCCAGCATGCCCCTAGATGGCGGATGCTCTGTGCTTTCCTGAGATTTCCCATCTCTACTCATTTAGAAATGGGAATTAGATAAACAATTTCTGGTGTGGTTGGGGGCCAAGGGTTCCTAGCCACCATGTTTCTTCTGTTCTGAGCTTGTGGTGAGGGTGGAGTATCAGGAAGGTGGGGGAGTGAAAGGAAGAGGAGCCACACACTCCACAAGCAATGGCCAAGACCATTTCAAAGGCCCAGTAAGTCGAGCTGGAGGTCAGCCACGGAGGACTAAGGCTTTTCTGAGTACAGCCGTGACTCTCTGTGATCAGAAACACACTGTGGCTCTCAGGCAGCAGAGCAGCTGGCAAACACACTGGCCTCTCAATCCAGGCATGCACCACAGAGTTGTGGCCTCGTCAGGAAGAGCACCCGAGTGGGGAGAGACAGCAAGGCAAAGGTGGTCCCGCCCCCACCCAGCCCAGTCTATTCGTCCACCCCTTTGGGATCTTCCTCCTCTTACGTCAGCCTGGCAACTCCACTCTCTCATCCTGTCATCGTACAACTGTTATTCACGTCCTCTCCCTCCCATCTACAAGGGGCCTTCAAAGAGTTCACGTAAAAACAACCTGAAAAACAATGAAAGTTTACCAGGAACCTCTTGAAGACTCCTCATATTCCTGGGTCCTCTTGATCCCTACAAATATAGTCTATAGTTAACCATTACAACTATGGAACCTAACACTCTGGACTCTGAAATATAGTCTATACTACCCTCAATTTCTTATTTTTTGTAAGAAGTTCCCCCAGGAACCCTGGCTGTGTCAAAAAAGCTTGTGATCTCGAGAGATCTTTTCTCACACGCATGTGTCTAATCTCATGAACCCGGAATTAGAACGTAACTTTCTTGCGTAAAAACTCAATGTTGTAAACTGTGGATATTAAACTTAAACTTTTTCTTTGACAAACACGTTTCTTCAGAACCCATAAAGCACGTTCCCATCCATGAAAGTCTTTGATTGCCTCATCCATCTCTCTAAACAATACTGAGACCTATATATACGCCATGTATGTAGTACAGACATTTTCACACCAATTAGCCTTCCTGTTTTGAGCATGGTATACGCCTTCTTATACATAAATCCCTTGGTTTCTTATACAAGCAAAAAATGACAAAACACTCCTATGAGTATTTTGTGTCTTGCTAACACTTTACTAAATATTTCATCTCTGGCTGGCTCTTGTGACTACCACTATTTTCTTGATTCTCGTCTCAGAGCTCCACTTATCAGTCTACAGGGATCTGACTGGTTTTTGTAGCTTGACCTTGTACACTGTCACTTTGATGGATTTTTCAATTTAGTTCCAATTATTTTCCTGCCTAGTCTTTGAGATCTTCTCTGTAGCAGATCCTGTCGTCTGCAAACACAGAGAATCTCACTTCTTTTTTTTCTTTTGACCAGTGTGAATGTCTGTAATTTCCCTCTGTCGTCATGAAGGGCTGGCTAAGGCTTCCTGTACAATATTGAAGAAGAGTAGTGAAACGCGGCAGCCTTGTCATAAAGGGTATCCTTGCCAGGTTCCCTTTCACAAGGAGACTGCTTTCAGCTCCACGCCCCTGAATGAGCTGTTTGCCTGGGGCTTTGCAGACATGCTTTTTATCATGTCGAGGAATTTCCCATCTCTCTTCCTATTTTCCCGATTGTCTTACGGGGAATGTGATTTGGATTTTTTTCCCAGGCGGCGTCTCTGCTTCGTTTGTTTGTAACCCTTTTCTCTGCTTAAGTTATAGGATGTGCAGAATACTGGGCTGCTAACGGTGAGGATAGCCATTCAGAATCACCACTGACAGTCTAGAAAGCCTACAGGGCAGGTCTTTTCTGCTCAACGGGGTCCCAATGAGTCAGAATTGACTGACTCCATGGCAGTGAGTTTGAGGTTTTTGAGCCAAAAATAACAAATGCCTCACCTCTGTAATCCTATTTCTCAGACACTAAACACAAAAAATATATATGGGGAAGGGATACATTTATAGATAAAATATGGTACACTAATAAAAACGATGTTTTCCAACAACACTTGAGTTTTAAAAATGTACCGCATTTGGTGTTATAGGAAAATTAGTCATAAAAACTTCTCAATAGGAAAATTGCCTGGGTTTGTCTTTGTTTCTTACTGTGAGAAGTACACATAGAATGAAAACGTTGCCTCTTCAACATATTTTATATAGACAATTCATTCCTATTCACTCATACCTTCATCATGTGGTGTCCCATCAAAACAATTGGTTCCAAGCTTTTGCAAAACCCCATAGAGAAACTTAGTGCCCATTTTCTTTATTTTTAAAGGTGGAAAAGTGATTAGAAATGTTTAAAGCACGAAGGAATCAGTAACGTCCCTTTTAAAAGGGAGCAGACAGTTTCATTTTTCTCTAGTTGAATGACCGGCGACTTTAAAATGTTGATCTTGCATTGAGCAGCCCAGCTTGTAATCAACCACACCACCTGCAAGGAAAGGGCTGTATATGGGCTGTATATTCAAGGGATTTGATGCTGTCACCAGATTGCTTATTCACTCCCTGTGGTAGGCAGAGTTCTCTAGAGAAATAAAACCAGGACACTTATGATTATATATATTTAAGCCTATATAAGCATAGGCTTATACAGTGAGAAGGAAGATAACAGCTAATTAGTCCACACAGCAGTACAGTTTAACTCACTTTTGGGGAATAGTTAGTACCCTGAAAGTTCTTCATCTCTCGCATGAAGCTTTGGCCCAAGGTCAAGGAAGCAGACTGCAAAACAGGTAGCAGACTGCAGGGTGGGTCTGCAACAGCTTGAGAGAATTTTAAGGAACTTGAGAGCTTAGCCAAGCAGGCCTGGATCAGATATTGAACACACGCAATACAAGATGCCGGGACCTTCAAACTCATGCCATGTCAGCACCAGCATCATGAGGAAGGAGGTCTCAAAGGCGTCTCGACTCTAGCAACAGGATCCACGGGCTAGCTTGGCCCTCAGACAGTGTAGCACACAGGCAGAGAACTAGCTAAAGCAGCTGTATGCTGGCCAGTCTGATCACCAGAGAGCAAGAGAGAGACCAGGGGTGGGTCTTGTAGAGTTATTTGTCTCTGACCTCCAACCAAACTGCGACCTGATTCCACCCACATCATATTCCTCTCAACCAGGTTGGCACAATAAGCCTAACTATCACACTCACCTTTTGATGACTATGAGTTATTTTCAGTAGGGGATATTATGGTTACAACTGCTATGATTATCTGTAGATAAGTCTTTGGATGAGCATAGGTTTTATTTCTCTCATGAGTAGAATTTCTGCAACACATGATATGGGGCCCTGAAGTACCAGCCATGGGCGAGAGTGCCAAGAGTGCTTGCCAATCTGTGGTGCTATCAGTCTGTTAAAGTTTCATTGTAATTTTCCACTTGTATTTCCCTCAATAAATATGTTTGTATCATTTAATATGAAAATCATCCTTTGTGTGTCTTTTCTTTTAAACACTTTTTTTGCCTATTTTCCAATCTTTTTTGTTATTCTTATTATTCCCAAGTTGTAAGTACTCTCTCTACATATCTTGGTTATACCTCACTTCAACATCTGTGGACCCAATGTTCTTGGAGATCTTCATGTCCCATGACAACAGACCTCATATCCAAGGTCTGGCAGTTTTCATGGTTGTAACCCTGGGTCCAAAGCACATGTTCCATCCCCAACTTTCCTTTCTCAATGTCATCAGGCCCCTTCCCTCTCTTTTCACTTTGAGAAGGAATGTTGAGAAGTTGATTCACGCATAGTCACACCTGTTTGTTTTTTATCGGGTGAGGTGGTAGTGTTTCAGGTTGGTTGACACTTGCATAGGTTTAAGGGTCAAGAGGATAGAAAAAAAAGAGTTGAAGGCTGTAAATAATGCAACAAGATTGGGTAATTTATGTGCCAATTGCAAGGTTTCACAAAAGATATAAATGGACAACTTGAAGAATGAATCAGGTGGAAATTAGATAGATACATACATAAATAAATAGATACATAAATATTTATGATGTTTTGACCACGTAATATGAGAATTAAAAGAAAAATGAATAGAATATTGAAAGTAGGTTTTACATTTCATTTCAAACTAATACAATGAAATATTCAGTTGCTCTGTCCCATAGGAAAGGTGTCTTCTAGTTCCCCCGAAATAAATTAATCATGAAGTCTTTTTTTCCCCAGAGAATAGTCTCAACAGCAATGTTCACAACAGGCTGGTTGTCTTATTTACCTCATGGAGTGTGGGCCTCTGGATTGTGTCCCAGGCAAGAAATACAGGCATTGCAGTCACTCTCGCTGTTCTTCTTCCTGGACCAGTACACATCAACACCAGCTGATCTCCTTTATCTCTGGACACATCATCAATATTGTAAACTCTTTTTTTTTTTGCAACCAGTTTCTGACTTGTATTTGCTGATGAAGGGCACTCACATCTCTGGTGTCTTTGAAGTGGATCCACAATGTGTCCAGGAGTGGTGTTCTGACTAAGCTTGCCTCCCCCTTCCTGAATGGTTTCCTCTCCTGTGGTCACAATCTTCCTTTGGGTAGGTCATTTTCTTTTTGGCCACCCAGCTGTGTTCAGAATTGCAATCGGCTTACTGATGTTAGTTGTCATCTACTCTCTTTTCTCGTAGAAATTTTTTATTTGTTTTTTTTTGGGGGGGCATCACTGCTCTCTGGTGGTGGGAGTAGGAGATCAGCCTTTGCTCCTGTGGAGCTGAAATTGAACCTCCATCCCAGTGGGCCGCAGTCCCATGCACAACTACTACGCCACCGGGGCTCAGCCTCTCGTAGAAATTTTTTAAGTTTTCTTTGTATGTCTTTCCCCCCCCTCTGGTTAGATTTATTCCTAAGTGTTTGATCTTTCAGGTAGCCTGTGGGCCGCTGTCCCACACACAACCCTTGCACTGCCAGGGCTCAGCTACAATGACTCATTTTACAACAGAAACGCTGCCTGATCCCGAGTCATCCTCACAGTCAGTGTTCAGTGCGAACCTGTTGTTTCATCTTGTGGGGATTCTCCTCCTTTTTGGCTGACGTTCGGCTTTCCCAAACATGAGATCCTTTTCCACGGACTGGTCTCTCCTGAAAACAGGTTCAACGTCTGTGAGGCGAAATTGTATTATTCTCATTTCTAAGTAGCGTTCTGGCTATGCAGCTCCCAAGGAAGATTTGTCTGCCTTCTTTCAGTCCATGGTACTTTCAATAGCAATCAGAAAAACCAGAATACAAAGCCTCAATTCTCCTGCAGTGTCCCTTGCTCATTGTCCATATTTCACATGCAGAGGAGGTGATTGTACATAACCTGACTTGATCGACTCATACCTTATTTCTTAAAGTGACTTGCTTGCTTTTCAACATTTTCAAAAGCTCTTGGGTAGCATATTTGTGTAGTACAGCGTGTCCTTTGATTTATTTTTTTGGGGGGGGGCATCACTGCCCCCTGGTGGGAGTAGGAGGCCCAGCCTTGCTCCTGAAGAGCTGCTGCTGGATTTGAACCGCCAACCCAGTGGGCCGCAGGCTAGCACACAACCACGACGCCACCGGGGGCTCAGCCCGAGTTCACTGCTGCAGTCAAGTCTCTCCACTGGGGTGATTTATGTAAAACAAAAGAGTGGGTGTGTCAGGCTGGGTTCTCGAGAGAAATAAAAGCTGTAGCATGCGTGCGTGCATGTGCATGTGCGCTTAAGAGACTTCAAACACTTGTAGAAATGGATGAGTCCAACGCGGTTCAAGTTTGTGAGTTGGGTGTAAGTTGGAAGCTTCCCCCGATTCATGCAGCTTCAGGGGAGAATGGACCGGAAGAAGGAAGATAAAATTGTGAAGACCCCAGGCAGATGGCTTCAGATCAGAATGAATGTGAGTGCAGCTTAATAAATGCGGGGTCCGCAGGAGGCACGTGGCTACCGGGATCAGCAAATGAGACACAAGGATGTTGACAAATCAGACATTGTTGCCACATCTACAAGAAGGCAGCTCCTTTCCACGGCCTGTTAAATGTACACTAAGAGCACACAACAGCTGGGAGGAATCTTGCCTCGAATTCTATCAAGTTTGTGAGCAAATGGAAATCTGTACTCTCCACATTGGTTGGCTGCTTCACCGAAGAACTCATCATGGAGCTGGCCACACTGTGAAGAGTCTGTCTACCAGGCAAGTTGACATGAAATTGCTCACAGTGAGTCTCTCGGTGGTGTGCTGCCCCTGCACAATTCAAGTCAGAGGGGGGAATATGTTTTCAGTGTCGAAGGTTGAGATTTGATAAGAGTTTTGAAGGACAAAGAACCATCAAGAATGCTGACTAAGAATGCGACTTAAATAAAGTGAAAAGCACATTGATGGAACAGAGCAGCAATGGTCACGTCAAGCGTTTCACTCATTCTCATCCCAGCAATGCACTTGACCATTCCTTCAATGAAGCAAGAGCCTTGCTTTGAGAATTTCATGGGTAAACCTTGTCCAATCTACCCTACAGTCTCGATAGGATCAGTCTCGTGAGTGGAAAACCATGAAAGGGAACTCAGTTTGAATCCTTCAAGGATGCCAAACTTGCCGTTGAATGTGAAACAAATTCCTTTGAAGAAAGGTTAGAGGCGTGAAGATTCTGGAGCAGAGGTAGATAGGTGTGCCAAAAGGTAGATAGGAAGGTGTGCCAAAGAAGACCTTCACAATTTGGTGTTTTTCTTACACAAAGCTGCCTCCCATTGGGGGGGTGTACTCCTGGATCTACAACCATATGGCTCGGGGATAGGAGTGATCTCTCATCATGTTCCACAGCTATTCTTTTTGTTTTTTGATTTTTGTTTTGGGCATCATCGCTCGGGTGGGAGTAGGAAGCCCAGCCTTGCTCCTGGAGAGCAGCTGCTGGATTTGAACCGTCAACCCTGTGGGCCGCAGTCCCACACACAATCACTGCGCCACCATGGCTCAGCCACCATAACTACTCTTATTGCCCAGAATTGTTGAGAAAAAACCTAAGCGAACCTAAGATGTTGTTTTTCTCAATGTCCCTCAATCCTTTTCTCCCTTCATAGTAGGTCCGGGTAGTGACGCGTAGTAACTGAGGAATGTCGACTTTTATCCAAACCCCAATTCCCCCCCCGCCCCCACCCAAAGTCTGTCGATGAGCAGCCACAACCAGGACAGCCCTATCCACAGCATGCAGTTGGGCCCCTCTCCAAACAGTTCATGTCCCTGAGACACAGCACAATTGAGATGCAACCTCTATTGGCAAAAAGTTTAGTAACATCAGTGCACATGTACCAAAAAAAGGTACGCATAAAACACCTGACCCCACGAAGTCAATGAAGTGAAGCATTTACCTTGGAGGAGGAGTTAAAGAGGGATACTTTCACTTTGTTTTACACATTGATAGACCATTCAATGAGTGTTTCCCACTTCACCTAATTGTCACTTTTAAAAAACAGCATTATTTTCAATACAAGAGGTTGAGTTTTTTAAAGGATTAATAAGTGTTCATAAAGGCTTTAACCTTATCAGCCAGGGTTGATCCAGATAATGACATATGGATAACAAGCAGGGATCTCTGTAGTGTGGGTGGTGCAAGGACTTTCATGACTCCATCAACCCAGGCCAAGTAGGAAGGGGTGCAAGGGGTGCTAGCAAGGATGGGGAACTTATGTCTGAGCCGAAATCATGGGAATTGGAGCAGGGAAACTGGCCTGAGAAGTAAGCTGGAGTCAGAGGGAAACTGAGAATGAGGCAGGGACCAGGCAGTGATGGGAAGGACATGGGGGATGTACATGCCTGTGAAGGAAGCCTGTTTGAACTAGGTGGAACTGAGGAGGAGATGAAGTCAGGATGGCTAAGACCCTGATCTCTCATGACCCTTCCAAAGGTCCCCTTACCGTCCTGGTCTGCCAGTCCCCAAATAAAATTTCAAAAAAATTGAACCTCAGTCTTTTCATATATTATCAATGTGTTGTCCACTGGGTCTCAACAGTTCATTTCAAACAATTTAGGGGCAGAGACGACCTCGCATGGGCCACATATATTGGGCGCTTACACGGTTTCTTCAAAATGGGAGTAAAATCAAAAGCCTTTTGGAGGGCAAGTGAAGAACCTGCATCCTGCGTGCCAGGTGGTAGGGACTCAGATGTGGGTGCGCTGGGACTTCATGTGCGTCTGATGCTATACAGGGATGGGATTCTATAGTGTCATTACAGAAACAGTACCATTGTGGAACGAGTCTCGTTTTCAGAAGCCAGGTAGGCCACTGATAAGCACAGTGACTGTTGGATGGCATCTTGGTAAGTCACGCAGACCTGAGGCTACCCTTCTTTCTAACACACGGGGTTTAGGTCCCAGTGGTGGAGAGCTGGGACTAACTACATGCAAAACACACATGAATCTTTCATTTTTTACAACCAGGGCAAACAAATCCAAAAACTTAATTCATGGTCACACATCTAAGACGTGGCTAAGAACTAGGCTACCTAAGGTCTTCACCAAGAGTAAGGCAGAGGTCCCTAGAGAAGAGGACTAACAGTGAAGAAACAGAGGACCAAGATTCACATCTCACCCACGTGGGGTCCTGTGTCCACTCGACTATCCAACGACAGAGATACAAGGAACACCAGAGACCAGGGCCCTTTCCTCCAGGCTCCATTAAGTCATCACATGCCTAGTGCTTTCAACTACATGCCCAGAAATGTGGTCATTTCAAGACCAGGTCAGGTTTGATTCTCACTTAGGCACAACTGAAACCTTATGTTTAATACGGATAATTGCAGGCAGGCTGCAGAGCACCTATTTAAAGTACTTTGAGTTTGTTGTCATTACTCCAGGGTACCTTCAGGTCAATGTGCAGTTGCTAATGGATGATTGAAGGGGCTTGGTCCAGCAGAAGATGACTGTTAGTGGTTTGGAGCCTTCAGTGAGCATTGGCATTGCAGGTAGGTCAGTCAATTTTCTTTAAGGCACAGGAAGCACCTATTCTGTCCTTAATTTCTTCCCCAGACCTCTGGCACCCCACACCTGCTCCATCCTGGGAGTACCAGAAAAACCTGTAGTTAAGCATTTTACTGAACTCCTCAGATGCCTATGGCCTAACTTGTATTTTTCTCATAACTTCCTAGTAGTTCCTAAATGTCCAGCTTCTCTTCCTAGTCCAGGATATACTGTCCAAGCTACATAACTGCATAGTCATCAGGCCTTATCCTGGTCCCTCTACAGCTTTACAAATGTTCTCATGGTGAAGGAGCTGTAGATTCACAAACAGGAACTGTGGGAATGAGCCATAACCCCTGAAGTTTGGGACATGAAAGTCCCTGGAAAAGCTAAGTATGCTATGCCTATAAATATGTTCCTAAAAGATCCTACCCAGTTTCCTCATCAGCAACAGTATCCTTTGAAGCCTAAAGCCATCAAAGGATTACGACCCCTTATTAGTAAGTTCCTCCAATATGGACTTTTGGTCCCTGTTAACTCCACCTGTAACACCCCAATGTTACCAGTTAAAAAAGACGGATCTTATCGGAATAATAGATGAAGCAGTGATCCCACTGCACCCAGTAATACCAAACCCCTATACCCTCCTAGGGGAAATTCCAAGCTCCACACAGTGGTACAGTGTCCTGTACTTAAAGGGTGCCTTTTGTTGGACAAACAGTGCCAGTTCCTTTTTGCCTGTGAATGGAAGTTAGAGCAAGGACAGTCACAGCAACTCAGCTGGACCGTTTTACCAATAGCCCTCCCAGACAATACCTATTTATTCAGACAAGCCCTAAGCCAGAACTTGACTGGCCTTACTTTAGTTGGGGGCACGATCCTACGGTATGTAGATCCATCTGCCCAGCCACTCAGGAACAGTCTATTGCCCATACAAGCTCTAAATTTCTTGGCAGAAAGAGGTTGTAAAGTCTCGAGGGTGAAGACCCAGCAAGTGCCCCAGGAGGACACATCCCTGGGACTGGTCTTGTCAAAAGGAAAGCAAGGGCTCTCTTCAGAACAAGTAAGGGCAAGTGGGGAGCTGCCTGAGCTGGAAACACGGAAGCAACTGCAGGCATTTCTAGGCTTCACAGGGTTCTCTTGAATCTGGAGTCATAACTATGGATTCTGAGCAAAACCCCTCGATGCAAGCCTGAAAGGGAGAAGTGATCTGGAACCTCTACGAAAGGCATGGAGCAAAGAGAAGCAGTAAACCAGCTTGAGACTCTTCTCTCCAAGCACCAGTGTTGGGTCTCCCAGACCCTGCAAGGAAGTTGTTCCTCTACACTCATGAGAGAAAGGGAGTTGCTTTGGGGGTGTTGGTCCAAAAGCTGGATTTTAGTTCATAGTCTACTTATCAAATAGGTGGGGTCCTACCTCAGCAGGCTGGCCACCTAGTCTACAAGCAACAGCTGCCATGGCCCTCTAGGTCCAAGAGGCACTAAAGATCACCAGAGGAGGAACTTTAGAGATCCTAACTCATCATTCGATCGCAGACGTGCTAAAAGCTAAAGGCTGTAACTGGTTTTATGATAGCCACCGATCGAAGGACCAGGTTCATCTTATGGAAAACCCGGAGGTGACTATCCAGACATGTAGCACCCTCAACCCAGCCACATGACTCCCTGACCCTGGAGAAGACACTAAACCCTTTCATTCTTGCTTCGAGCTGCTGCCTACGAATAACTTGCCTCCTTCACCCCGCTTACTCGACAGTTCTGTGGGGCTCATTTAACCACAACCACCAGGTCAATGACATCCCATTGTCTTTTCTGTCAGACCAACAGTCCCCAAGGAGTGCTTAGAAGTCACCTTGCTCAACCTGTCCAACACAAGGGATTCTACCCCCGGGAAGGCTGGCAGATAAAGCCCTGGACAGCGGGAACCTGGGTAAAATTTAAGTATCTTCTGAGGTTTATAAGACATCTTTACTGGGTGGATTGAGGCATATCCCACTGCACTGAGAAGGCTCACGAGGTAGCTAAAAAATTACTTCAGGAAATAATTCCTCCATTTGAGGACTCACACAACAGAGTGGTGACGGGCCTGCTTTCAGTTCTCAGATCACTCAGGGAGTCTCCCAACACTTGGGAATAACCCATCCTCTCCACTGTGCCAGGAGACCTCAGTATTCAGGGTAGGTAGAGAGAATTAATCAAGATCTAAAGTTAACCCATAGAAAGCGGACACAAGAGACTCAGATGAGTTGGAAAGATGCACTAGCAAGAGCTCTGTTACGTCTTAGGGTTGCCCCAGGGCAATCTGTGTGTTTAAGCCTCTACGAAGTCTTATATGGGTGGCCTTTTCTTATAACAGAGTCAGCTATAGACTCTGAGGTAACCCTAATATAACAATATTCCACCCAAGTAGCCCAATGTCAGGAAGCATATTCCATCAGTATGGGCTCACCCAAACCCAAGGGGAGGAAAGCTACCACCCTTGTGCCAGCCAGGAGACCGAGTTCTTATAAAAACTTGGGAAAACCCATCCTTCCAACTTCAATCAGCCTGGAAGGACCTTTTCCAGTAATTCTCTCTACCCCACTGCTGTCAAAGTTCAAGGGCAAAGCGTATGGATCCACCATACACAGGTGAAACGCTGGAAGTCATCACCATTGGATCCCTCGAGGCAGACACCACAGACAAGTACTCCTGTGAGCCATTGGACAATCTTAGGATAGTATTTCATCACCACCCCAGAACATATGAGGGCTCCACAGATGACTCCACCTCAGACACAGTTTTTAGGCCAGTGAATACTTTTACACCACCACCCCTCCCCACCCCACCCCCCATTTTTGTGTTTACAATGAACAAACACGCATGCAAGTTAGTCTTTAGAGTCTCATGCTCGTTAGTCTTAAGATTTTTTTTATTCCTTTCCTGTGACACTAACCTACTCTAAGGGCACTGGCACCTCACAACCTTACCCTTCCTTGTCTCACTTAAAATGTTCGCCTGTTTCTTTTTCCATAAGTTTTCAGGTTACCAAGGTCTCTGAATCAGTGTGCCATCTCCTAGATCACCTCAGCCTTATCCATCATCCTGGACCCTGAAGGACAGTCCCTTACAACAGAGCAGGCAGGGTATGGACCCAAAGCCCCACATTGCCCCCTTTATTTCAGCAGGATGTAGCCAGAGATGTCGTCGCCCGGTACCCCAGTGGTTTGGGTTCATATCTCTTCAGAAGGGAATGTTAGGTAGAGTAGTATAAGGGAAAGGGCGTCCATTGCACATGCTCAGAGGTTTGAGCTATTGAACAGGAAGGATGGTGCACTGCGCATGCTCAGAGAGCCAGGCTTCCAGACACAAGGGCTGCACCTGGGTTGGCTCACCTAAACATATGAATTGAATTCAGCCAATGGGCTCGGCTAGGGTGATCAACCACGTCTCCCCACCAAAGGACTGAGACTGATCTGGCGACTTCTCTTGAGCACCTTCCCGGCAGGCAGGCAGCAGTGAGGAACCCTGTGGGTGTCTGTGTGTAAGCCTGAAACTTCTAACTTTCATAAAACTTGTTTGGATCACAAACCAGGCTTCAGTGGGAATTCTTTCTTGTGCAGGCTTCAGTGGGAATTCTTTCTTGTGCAGAGCTAAGGACCAGAGTATATATCGCTTCTCGGGACCTAGCAAAACTACCAATTTTTGGACACACTTTTCCCCAAAAAGGGGGGGTGGAGATGAGGGTGCGTCTTAAGGTTTGAAGGTGTGGTACCCCAGAACATTTTAGTATACTGATATTTGGTTCAGAATATTTTCTTCTTGGTTTCCTGCTCCAAAAGCTGGATGTATCTTATGAACAGGTGTGTATTATGGTCCAAAAAATACGGCATTTGCTTCTGTGCTTCAGAGGTGCCATCTTGGTGAATTCAGAGTTTCAGGATGATAGCAGGGGTGAGAGGGTGGGGGGGGGGCAAATGCAAAGAAAGCTTGGAATGCCTGCAAAGTCTCCTCTCCTAAATAGATTTGGTATTTAGAAGAAGAGTCTGGGCAAACACAGGCTTAGGAAAGGCGTGGAACAGTTCCGTTCATTTGGGTGTCTGAATGATGAAAAGGCCATTCGTAGTCAAAGTGCTGGCTTGAGAAGGAGTGTAAGGAGCATGCTCTTCAGCTACGCAGGTGACCAATACCTGTGTCTTCACACGAGGGACCCAAGGCCTAGTGGTGACCAGGAAAAGTCCAGAGAACAGAGAAGATATCCAACTTTCTGAGGACAGAAGATGCCAAAAAAAAGGGCCCCAAGGGGTAACAGATGCAGTAGCCCTGCCAACTAGCTACCATCCTACAGCCAGAACAAGTTTGCAATAGAACTGTAGCTCTGGCCCCAAAGTCTCCCACCTTCCATCCTGCTTACAGGTGATACGAGGGGCTGACTACATCTATGAGGCAGGGTACACAAACCATTAACAATTCCAATAGGCTCATGCTTTTAAACTCCCAATGGGGATCTGTAAGAAATGCTTACAACTGGCGATCTCATCACTTCTCAGCCTCCTGAGTAAGATCAAGTGCAAGTGGAGATTTCACATACAAAGGCCACAGCAGACGCAAGACCAAAATGAT
>PVJH01028894.1:0-26798 GCA_004026705.1 Nesogale talazaci | reverse complement strand
TGTGGCCAATCGGAGAGCAGAAGCTGACTCTTTAGATTCCCCAAAGGGAGCTTCTCTCCGTTGCAAATTTCCCATCATGCCATGCAGCCGGACCCCGGGAGAGGAGTTGAGACACAGTGAAGCACTTCATTGGCCACACCCACCTGCTGCCTCCCGGCAAATTGCTGCTTCCTGCCTGCCTCGGTCTCCCCACCTGCAAACGGGGGTGTTCAGTGCTGCTGCCCTGCGCAAGGTCGTGCAGACTGGAACTCAGGGCTGTCGTACTGAACGCCTGATTCAAGGGCTCAAACGGAAAGTGACAGCAACCTATGCACAAAGATGCTTTGGTAGAATTGATTGTGGGGTTGAGCCCCGGTGGGGTAGTGGTTGAGTGCGGAACTGCGGCCCACAGGGTTGGCGGTTCAAATCCAGCAGCAGCTCTCCAGGAGCAAGGCTGGACCTCTCACTCCCACCAGAGAGCAGTGATGCCCACAAAAACAAACAATAGAATTGATTGTGATAAGAGCTGCAAGAGCCCCCAAGACAGTGCTCTCTGATAAATAAATAAATAAATAAATAAATAAACAAACACAGGGTTCCTTTTTTCATGGAGTCCCAGAAGATTCCAACCCCCCACCCCATGCCCTTATCCCTTTCCTGGGCTGCGTTAGCTTCCTGGGGTCTTTAGCATCTCTGGAGGTGCGGAGGGGCGGGGTTTGCTCCTGATACGTATCCTTTACACACCCATCCCCTCCCGCCTAAGCCGGAGAGGGGTGTTTCCAGGTTCCAGTGTCCCCAGTCAAGTCATCGGGAGAGTGGCTTTTCTGGGGAGGGAGGTCAGGACAATGGCATGGCCTTCCCCCAAGATCCTTTTCTGGGCTCCATCAATGGCGACCCTTATCTGCCAGGCCCTGTGCCCGGCGCCTTGCTTGCATTCTGACTTTATCTCACCCCCCTATTTGGTGTCCCAACTGGCCGGGGCCCAGAAAGGAGGCTGCAGTTCGGATCAGGCCAGCGACAAGGTCTGGTTTTGTGACTGCCTGGCTGGGGCACCAGGCAGATCCCTCGTCTCTGAATCTGTCCCCAGACCTGCAAGGGGGCAGGTGGGGAGATTAGCTCACAGGCAGACATTTAAATGGGGGGAGGGCGTGCTCACCTTAGTTCTCCAGCTGCACCCTCGAGACCAAGACCCCCTCCCCATGAGACGCTTTCTGCCCGCCCCTTTGGCCCTACAGGCTCGGTCTCAAGTTCTCTGGGATTCTTTTCCACGGGGACCTTGGCTGCCACCGTGAGAAATGAGTTCAACGCTCCCAGACAGCACAGCCCCTTCCTGGCCTGTCGGCTCCTGCCAGACTTCCCTGCCCGTCTTAAGCTGGCAGGACACAGGCCAGGGCTGGGAGACTCATGAGCTGCCATCCATATTCCATGGCCGACCCTGCCGTCCAGCCAAGGAAGATGCGGGGGTTGAAGAGGTCCCAGGAGAGAGAGTCAGAGGCATCTTGGAGATGACTTGCTTGGCCTTCTTCTTCCTCATGTGATCCAGGCCCAGGGAGGGTGACCCCCAAAGTCCCACAGGAGCTCCAGTCAAAGCCCTTCTGCCGCTGAGCTCAGGAAAGCCCCCTGTGATCTTAGTGCCTACCTTGACTTCTACCTTTTCGCAGTCTGTGGAGAAAGGTGGCCCAACTGGACGGATGTGACAGTGTCACTGGATCAGAGACTGAGAGATCACTGGATGGAACCTTAGTGGCCGAGTGGCCCCCACAAGGTCAGCAGTCTGAAACCAGCAGCGGCTCCTCAGTAAATTCCAGGGGTGATTCTACCCCTGAGTTCAAATTGTGCATGAACAACATTCATTTTTGCCATTTCACACAGGAATAACCGAAGACGAGCACCAAACAGAAGCATCAAAGCTTTAACTTCCCATATCCTTTCCAGAAAACAACCCACTAAATTGCATGCTCATCTCTGACCTCTGGCTAGACAAAGAAGAAACAGGACCACGAGGCAGAGGTCAAACAGGTACCCACTCCCCATCTTCAGGATTTGTTTCTCCAGTCCCCCACTCCCAAGGTGCCATCATGTGTGAGTCCGGGTAGACTAGAGAGACAAATTCATGGACACTCTCACATGCACAAGGAAGAGCTGTTTGAACAAGGGCAGTTAACTATCGAGAAGACAGCCCAGCCCCGCCCAGATCAAGTCCATAAGTCCCGTCTTAGCCCGTAAGCCCAGCACCAATCTATAAAATCCTCTTCAGACTCATGAAACACATGCAATGACGCCGAATGCAGGGAGATCACAGGCTGGTGGGTGCAGCGTCTTGTGGATCCAGTGGCGGTAGAAGCGTCACAGCGCTGGCCCGGGTCTCCAGGTGGCTCTTCCAGCTCCTAGGGCCCGGAGTCTATCGGTGTCGTGCCGTGTGTCTCAGGGAGTGAGCAGCGAGAGTGACGTCTCAGAAACCACAGGGGCAGTTCTGCCCAGTCCGATAGGGTCACCGTGGGTTGGAATCCGTCCCATGGCCATGAGTATGAGTCCTTGTTGTCTGCATCTTCACGCACCATAAAATCAACACCCGAGAATCCACTCCCCGGCAGTGAAGGAGGGAGGTGTCAAGGCAGGATGAGGCAGGGGGGGCAGGAGGAGGTGTGGGTGACCCCCATTGAGGAAGAAAAACCCAGCCCCACTCATGGAGGCGAAGCCGACCCACCCGGACCTTGCAGGACAGAGTGGTGGAACTGCCCCTGGTGGTTTCTGAGATAGTTACACTTTACGGCAGCCTCGTCTTTCTTCAGCGGAGATGCTGGGGGTTTTGAACTGCTGGCCTCGCAGTTAGCAGCCCCATATGTGACCCCGGACTCTGAGAAACAGCACAGATCCAGAAACCCAGATTCATGGTCTGGTTCCCTGCTGGCTCTGATGGAAGGTCCTTGTCTGCTTCCTGATTCCATGTCGATCTCCTGGCACCTCGAAATTCATCACGCCCCATCTCGACTCCCTTTGCCTGCTTGTTTCCTTTCTTTTATATCTCAAAAGTCGGGATTTCTTTCTGCACTACCCTTGGTTCTGGGTCGGATGCCACTTCCTGAGGTGCTGAACATCAGACGCATTCTTTTTGGTACAGCAAGTCTGCATTCCTTCCATCTTCTTTTCTGTCTTTGTCTTTCACAATAAATGAATTGACTTCACTTTTCATCTCCAGCTTGTTATACATGTACCATCTTTCTATTCTTTTTCTTGGGGGGGGGGAGCAGCACTTTCTGGTGGGAGTAGGAGGCCCAGCCTTGCTCCTGGAGAGCTGCTGCTGGATTTGAACTGCCAACCCTGTGGGCCGCAGTCCCGCACACAACCACTACACCACCGGGCCTCAGCCCCATCTTTCTATTCTTTGCTCTTTCAAATCCAAGAGGGTTTCATTGGAGTCTTCCATCAAACATTCAGAGACCACTGCCACCAATACAATTCGTGTCTCTAGACCACAGAGAAGGATAGGACATTCCCAAGTTCATTCTACAATGCTAACACAACCCAAATATCAAAAGGACAGGCACAGATGCCACCGAAAAAGATTTGCTGGGCTGCGGCCCATTGAGTTGGCAGTTCAAATCCAGCAGCATCTCTCCAGGAGCAAGGCTGGGCCTCCTACTCCCACCAGAGGGCAGTGATGTCCCCCCCACACACACAAAAAAAAGATTTCCTGACCACACTCTTCGCCATGAACTAATTCTGACTCACAAGGACTGGCCCTGCTTCCCTCATCGATACAGATGCCAAAATTCTCAACAAAATTCTAGCCCCTGGGATCCAGCACCATATGAGTAAAGATAACATATCACAATCAAGTGTACCAGGTGTGCAAGGATGGTTCAACAGAAAATTAATCAACACAATCCACCACATAAATAAACAGAGGAAAAGCACTCCCTGGTCCCCAGCCTGGAAGCAGAAAGGGCATTTGATGAATTCCATTCCTGATACAAATGGTCCACAAAATCTGGAGTAGAAGGGAAATTCCTCCACGTAATGAAGGAGATATATACGGGTCCAAGAGTCAACACTATTTTCATTGGAGAAAGCCTGAGAGGCTTCTCTTGAGAAAGGGAACAGGAAAAGGATGCCCTTTCTCCCCGGACACCATGATGTACTGGGAATTCTACCAAGAGCAACAAGACAAGAATGGGAAGCAAGGGACATCCAGATTGGTGAGGGAGAAGTGAAAGTATCCCTATGGGCAGGAGACACCGTTCTAGACACAGAAAGTCCCAGAGTCCAAAGACAGCCATTGGAAGTGATCGCAGAATTCAGCAGAGGTGCAAGGTACATGATCAATACACAAAGAACTGTCAGAGTCCTCCACTAACAAAGAGAATTCAAGAAAACAATGCTGTCTATGACACAAAGCCATCCCGATCCAAATCCCAACAACATTCCTTAACGAGATGGAAAAATCAACCTCAACTTTATATCGAAAGGAAGGAACCCCTGAACACGTCAAGCATGACTGTTTGGCCACTTGTGTTAAGCCAGGTTGACTAGAGGCACAAATCCAGGGACATTGATATATGTCAAAAAAGAGTTTTACAGCCAAGAGTAATGGTGCTGTATATGAAGAACACATCCCAGTCCAGTCCCGATCAAGTCCCGAAGTCCAAGATTAGCCTATAAGTCCAATACTAGTCCATAAATCCTTCTTCAGATGCATGCTGCACTGCAATGATGCCGGATGCAGGATGCTTACAGGCCGGTGGGTGGACCGTCTTGTGGATCCAGTGGTGATGGAGGCATCTCAGGGTGGGCACAGGTCTCTCCACATCTCCTCCAGCTCTCTGAGTGTGTCTCTTCAAGAGGAAGGTGAAGGCAGAGAGAGAGAGGAAGCTCCCAGAATCTTCATGAGAAGACCATGCCCACCAGGGGTCATCAGGCTGTGATCAGGTTGGCACTGACATGAGCCCATATAGCTGCCGCACCTCTGCAATGAATGATAGAGTCCAACTGAGGCGTAGCGTGCTATGGATGTGGGAAGGGCCGGTTGGCACCAGAGCTGGTAAGGAAAAATGGCGGGGGGGGGGGGGGGAGAGATGGTGGTGGCTAACGTTGGCCTCATCGGGACTGGCTTTGGGTGGTTGCTGCCACTGAGGGCTATTGATCTCATACCCAGACCTGGTGAGGAGCTCTGGGGGCCGTCGGGCTCCAAGTGCCAGGTCAGCACTTGAAAACCACCCGCTGCTCTGTGGGAGAAAAGATGGGGTTTGCTTCCTCCATAGATTTAGCCTCCAAGGAAACTCAGAGGCGGTTCTTCCCGTCCTGTAGGGGCGCTGTGAGTGGGCACTATGAGCGGGTATTATGAAGGGGCGCTGTGAGCAGACACAGACTCAATGGCAGTGAATTGAGAGAAACCCCTGTGTAGCTGGAGGAGGTCAGATACCCCCCACTCGCTATTTTCTACGTAGGGGTCACAAGGAATGACACGAAATGTGAAGGAGTTGATGAACAGGAAACTGATTTGCCCTGTAAATCCTCTTTAAGAAGGACAGTGCAGGATGCACACCGTCCCTGGTTTTAAGCCACGCTGTCACATCACCTCGCTGGGTCTCAACGACCATCTCCAGGGTGTGTTGAGGCGCACGTGAGCACAGAAGTGTCTGGAATTCCCACTCTTCGCCGTGTGGTTCTTCATTTGTCAGGATGCACCCCGCTGCAGCCCTTTGCCCCCCCTCAGTCAAACCCAAGTCGCCGTCTTTCTGGGCCTCAGGCTTTCACCCAGGATCTCTGTGAAGCAGCAGGAACAGCCCTCAGCCCACACTCGCTTCTGAGTCCAGCGGATTCCTGGCAGCTCCCCACCCCGCTACAGTCCCCGTGATCACCGCCCAATGATGCTGTTTGATGATCTCTGCATTCTTGGGACTCACCTCCTTTGCAATCGACCCAAAGATGGACCCCTTCCAGTCGGGTGGCCAGAACATGTCCTCCAAATGGCTGGGTGTGGAGGAGGGCCCCCTCCCAGCCGCACACCGGTGTGTCCACATGGCCGGCTGGGGTCCTGTTAGGGCGGCTTGAACATCTTCCTTCAAGACCATCGGTTCGCGGTCACGAGCGGCTCCCGCCATGGCTGGGGTCGACCAGTTCCTTCCGGCCCCGGACTCGGGGTATTCCTCCATTCCGCTGCGTCCCATTCTCGGCCTCATGTTTCCCCGGTTCAGTGCTTCGCGGGAGGAAGTGACTTGAGAGCTTCCTTCCTTCCGTTCTTTCAGCTGGAGACGTGCAGAATGTGTGCCTCTCTTGGAAGATTCTGGCTAAGAGGCTTTGCACTCATTGTTGCATGTTATCTTTTCCCCTGAGATTTTTATTTCAGGTATTTGAGGCTTTGCACTCATTGTTACATGTCATCTTTTCCCCTGAGATCTCGGTTCAGCTCTTTCCTTTCATCTTTAAAGTTTCTGAAGACCGCGGTAAAGTGTCGACAAGTGAAAATTTCACTTTGAGGGTGAGGTACAGCGGCTCATTCTAGATGACTGAGCCAGCCATGGTCTCTGTAACTTCCCTGAAAAGTGTGGGTGGAACCATGGGAATAAGGTGTAGGGGACCAAAATAATGACAATTTGTAAATTGTTAAGGGTTCCTGGGGGAGGGGGAGTGGGAAGGGAGGGAAAATATGGGGAGCTGGTACTGGGGGGGTCCTAGGTAGAAGCAGGATGTCTTGAGAATGATGATGGAAACAAATGTGCAAGTGTGGTCTGCATACAATTGACATATGTCTGGATCATGATAGGAATTGTATGAGCCCCCAATAAAATGATTTGTAAGCATGTTTTTCTTTTTTTGGGGGGGGTGGGCATCACTGCTCTCCGGTGGTGGGAGTAGGAGGCCCAGCCCCACTGCTGGAATTGAACCTCCGTCCCCGTGGGCCCAGTCCCGCGCACAACCACGACGCCACCGGGGTTTAGCCCCCCAATAAAATGATTTTTTAAAAAACCTTATAGTGAGGACTCAAAAATGTTTTGGAAATGAGGGCAGCGTATGCACAAATAGGCTTGATACAGTTGATGGATGAAAGGTGATAAGAGCTGTCAGAGTCCCCAATAAAACTACTTAAAAAAAAGATGTAGGGGACCTTCACAAGGGGACTGGACAACTCTTCACCCTGATAGGTTTCAAAAGCGCCTCAGTTCCTCCAAAAAGAAGAGACGGAGAGGAGCATGCCCTTTGTAAGGGGACCAGACGTCCCACTTTTTAACAATTTGTCCCGCATCTTGTGGTGTTTTAAAATTAAATAAATATATTACAATTCTATTTTGGCGTTCTATGAACTTTTTTTTTTCTATGAATATTTTTGTTGCTTCATGTAGACTCAATTTTTAATCAAGAACACCCGCCCCCCCCCCCCCCCGCCCGCCCCCGGTCAATGGTGTCCCGCTGAAAATCTGGTCACTACCTTTGGGCCCACACAGGTCCATGCTCGGGGAACACCAGCGATGCAGGAGGTTGTAAGAGGCAGCGGCAGAGAAGGGGTGGCGGCAGAGGGAGCAGAACCTGGAGACCAACAGCAAGTGACTTGATGGGTTGGACACCGAGTGAGAAAGCTGAGTGCTTCCAGAAACTTCCCCCTTGAGTGAGGTGTCTCTGGGCACTTCATGACGGAGCTGCAGGGCTTGGTGACGCTCCCCGGGGCAGGGCAGAAACCAGGCTGAAGGTCTCAGAGGCCTGTGGGTGTGTCTGGGAAGATGCTGTCCAGATGGTGGGTGAACTGTACCCTCCGTCCTTTCTGATCCTGAATTATGACCCGCTGCTTCTCCAAAAAGCCCCATCAACATGAATACATTACAATTCATCATCATTGCAACAAATGATCCAGTCCACCCGGCGGAGGAGAGTGCGCTGGGAGGAGCCGTGGGGCATCAAAATTAGAAAAAAATGGGAGCGAGGAAGCCTATCTGATCTTACTCAGAGGAATCAGCCTTAGGCGGCCGCCGTGGTGGCTGCTTCTGATAACCAAGGACCCTTCGTTCCCTGGGGATGTCAGAGAAGGTCAGATTTCTCAGCCACAGCCCTGTATGACTCAGATCAACCCGACCCCGAATCTCAGTATTGTCACTCTCCTTATAAGTATGTGAAAACTGGAGGATGGTAAGGAAGACTGAAGAATCAATGCCTTTAAATCATGATCTTGGGCAAGAATATTGGCTGTAACTTAGACTGCCAGAAGGACTATCACCTCCATCTTGGGCTTAATACATCCGGAATGTCTTTTTTTGGGGGGGGGGGGGGGGGCATCACTGCTCTCAGGTGCTTTTTTTTTTTTTTTAAGAATGATCTATTTTGTTAGCGCAGACTGATCCCACACGGTCCAAGAAAACTCAAATAGCAAACCAAATACAATCAGATGTGAAAGACTGGTCTTCAGATATCATAGCCAAGGGAGTCCCGTTTGCCTGTGATCTCGCCAATATGAAACCACATCCACACTTCAGCGGCCACCAAACCATTCAACAGCGCTTCCTTCACTGTGAGCTGTTTGAAGGGACAGGTCTGAGCACTGCGGACTACTTTTTTCAGGCTCTGAATAGCTGCAGGGACCTCAGCAGGGGTGGGAGGACCCAGTTCCACCCTGGCAGAGTGCCAACACGTGGCCCATCGAGGCTCCGAATAAGTCACAGCAGCATTGATCATCCCTGGAGCCTTCTCCGCCAAGTGGCGGGTAAACTGGGCCACGGTTCTAGGAAAGCAAGTCCATGGCCCAAAGCGGCCGGTTGAATCCAGAATGCTCTTTGGAAGCAAGGACGACGACGAGACTTTGTCTCCTGGGCTTTGGACATGTGGTCAGGAGGCAGGAGTTCTGGAGGAGGACATCATGCTTGAGGGAGGAGAGGGTCAGGAAAAAAAAGAGTCAGGTCCTCGATGAGCTGAACTGACGCAGTGGCTGCCAGAAATGGCCCCCACCTAGAAGAGCTTGTGAGGATGATGGCACAGGACTGGGCAGTGTCCGGTTGTGCGGCAGGACAGACCAAAGGCACAGGCCAGTGGCATCATCCCACAAGATGGATTCCACCAGGGAAGGGAGGGAGGGACCAGACCCCGTCCCCAAGCCTCGAAGGCAATGAATGCGCTGGCATGGAGCAGGGAACTACCAGCCGAGCTTGTTCTCTCCCTCCCCAGAAGAAAGCAATTCAGAGGACACTGAAGCTAGAGCCTGGGGAGACCATACGGGAGTGAAGCAAGGGGGGTGAGAGACAGAGAGACCCTCATCATGGCCCAGCAAGCCCTCGGGACCACATGCCTGCTTGGAGCAGCCAGTGCAAAGATGAGACACAACGTCCCCACACTGACCCATAGTCCGCACTGAGAATTGTGCAGAGAGTGTGTGTGCCTCGTCTGCCCCATGTCCAGTGGGGTGAAACAGGAAGAGAGTGCAGCCGGGCAGCAAGGGGAGCAAAGGGACCAAGTCCCCAGGGATCCTGAAAAGAGACTTCTGACTCGGGGGACAGGGCTTGGCACCTCACCAGGCTTGATCAGAAAACATCCATAAGGCTCAGCAGACAGACTTGGAACCATCTCTTGGTTTTCCCTCCTGTTCTGCTTTGTTTTTGTTTTCCTTCCGCCCCCTGCCTTTCTATGTAAGATAGGTGAGATGAACAATCCCAAGGAGAAAACTAGCGGACCGGTGGGAGGGGTGCCAACAAACTCAGAGATAAGGGAACAACAAAAGATCTAAAATTGATGGTGACGAGGGGGGTCCAATGCCAGGTGGGGATTGATGAAAAGCAATGTATCTGAGAGGAAATATTGAGAGTCGAATGGAGGGTGAGCATGATCGTGGGACAGGAGGAAGGTGAAAGGAAATAGAGGAAAGACCCAGGAGGCAAAAGCTATTTCTAGAAGCGCAGCTGTCGGCATGAATATATGTAAATTTGCTAATGTATAATGAAAAGTATAGAGGCCAATGTACATATATAAGTATTGAAATAGCAGATGGACTTTGGGCCCCTTCTCAAGGCCACCCTTAACACAAGGACACTTGGCACTGATAACCTGGCACTCCGTGATACCTTCCAGACATGATCACTGAAGACAAAGCAGGTGCATAAGCAAATGTGGTGCAGAGAGAGGATGGTGCCCGGCTATCAAGATATAGCGTCTGGGGCCTTAAAGGCTTGAATTCCAACAAGCGGTCCTCTAGCCCAGAAGCAACATGGAAGCCGCATGGAAGAAGCACACCAGCCTGTGTGCCCACGAGGTGTCACAGTACCCAAAGATCCCAATCAAACAACTCTATGGATGTGAAAGAGGGGCTTGGGATAGTAATCCAGGCACTGACGAGGTGGGGGCAGGGAGCTCTGCTTTTCGGTGGCCTGTGTGGGGAAGGGGCGGCAGGTACCATGTCGGCTGTGAAGGTGGCAAGAAGAAGCCCCTGAAACAACCCAAGGAGCAAACCAAGGACATGGACGAGGACGGGAAGGTTTTCAAGCAGAAGCAGAAAGAAAAACAAAAGAAACGTGAGGCGCTAACAGCGCAGGCCTAGGACAGGGGCCCCCCTGGCTGCAGGTGGAATGAAGAAATCTGACAAAAAGTCGGCTGTTTTTGGTGCCTGAGGCAGTGATGACTCTGGAATGCGTCTGTATTCCCGGCTATAACAATTGTTGCCACTTACAGTTAGGATGAAGTGTTGTTTTGGAACCTGCTGTACATTTAAGAATCAACTTTTTTTGGGGGGGGGTATCACTGCCCTCTGGTGGTGGGAGTAGGAGGCCCAGCCTTTGCTCCTGTGGAGCTGCTGCTGGAATCGAACCTCCGTCCCAGTGGGCTGCAGTCCCGCGCACAACCACTGTGCCACCGGGGCTCAGCCCCAAGAATAAACTTTTGTAAAAAAAAAAAAAGAAAGAAAGAAAAGAAAAGAAAGAGGGAGGCTGGAGTAGAGACCCAAAGCCCATCTGCAGGGCAATCCCACCTCATTCCTCTGGTTCCTGAATACTTTCTCCTTCCCACCGGCTTTGACTTACAAAACTGGCTCGACGGGAGAACACACATTGGTACAGATAAGAGCTCTGGACACAGGGCCTTCAGGACAGATAAGCCCCTCAGGAACAGGCATGGGAATAATGATATCACGAGGGTAGGGGGATGGCCAGGGAGGGGGAAGGGTGAGAAAAGGGGAACCTATCATTAGATTGACTATATAGCCTCCCGATCCCCACCAAGGGGACAAATGACAGAAATGTGGGAGAAGGGCAACAAAGGACAGTGTAAAACACGAAATAATAATAGCACTATGTCATTGGTTAAGGTTGCAGGAGGGAGGAAGGGGAAAAAAGAGGAGCTTCTATCAAAGGCTCAAGCAGAAACTGTCTTGGAAATGATGGCAACATATATGGACGGATATGCTTGATGTGTGGAAGGTGATCAGAGCTGTAAGAGTCCCCAATAAAATGATGGGGGTGGGAGGAAAGATGGGGTTCCAAAAAAAACAGAGTTAACACACACCACCCCTCACTCCTTCTGTCTGCCTTGGGCAGAGCGCACACACACACACACACACACACACACACACACACACACACACACACAGTTGTCAAATGGGCTGATGGTCATGGGCACGGGGCGAGGATCCCCATTCCGTGCAGTCGGGAGACAGACACAGTGCAAGCAGGGGCAGGCCTCTTCTTTGATTCTGCTGCCAACAGGCCAGACCCCTCCCCACCCCCAACCACCACTGGCCTATTGGTTCCCCATGACAGGCCTAACCCCGCCCCCACCCCCCAGTCTGAGTGGGATCCAGATCAGATCCTGCCCCGTGCCTTCATGCCCTTGGGCCCTCTAGGGCTTCCGACACGAGTCTTTTGAGTTTTGTTTTGCTATTTATTCAGAAATGACTTATAGACTTGCAGAAAGCAAAAAGATTGTTGAGGCCCCACAGGCACAGTGGTGGTGAGTATTGCTGAGACCCACAAGGTCCCTCGGGGACGCTCTGAGGGGCAGTTCTCCCCTGTCCTCCCCCAGAGGGTCTCCAGGAGTCGGCACCGATCGCTGGCAGGGACTTGGAGTGTTTGGGAAGAAAAAAGGGATACGTCGTTGGCACTGAAATCCTCAAGGCGCTAACCTGAACTTCAGACAGGATTCCCGTGCTCAGATGTCGTGAGTGTCGACGTGGCCAGGGATGGTCACACCAAAGTTCATTATGTTGGAACACAATCCAATCCGCCCACTGGCTTTTCTTGCTTTAGAGAGCTTCCTGGTTTTGCCAGTCCCAAAGACCCTGTAGCGTCTAAAGCAAACACACACACACACACACACACACACACACACAATCAATCAATCAATCATACACAGACCTTTTGAAAACAATGCACAGAAAGTACATCCCTGGCTACACTGTAAAGTACGGTTCCTCAAGAGTCAGCCGGCACGTGCCTGGGTTGTTCCAGAGACAGTGTGCTCGGGCACGTCGCTGTCGCAGTGGGTGGCTGTGAACCTGGTTTCCAGAAGCATCCTTGTGTTGGTCCCAGTAGGGCAGGAACAGGGACTCTGAGGAGGACCTACAGTGCCAGTGAAGTTCAAGGCTGCAAGGTCAGCTCCGGTTATGGCCACAGAGGTCATTTGACAGCTTTCCTTGAAGGACAGGGTGGCAGGAGCTTAGGATGAAGACCAAGGGGTACCGACCTGCCCCGAGCCATGGCACTCTCCATTGCCTCACATGCCCATGAGAGTCGGTCATGGACGAAGGGCGACCAGAGGAGAACCCCTGCATCTGTATTCATTCATTTTCCAGAATACCACGGGCTGCAAAAAGGATACCCCAACTTGCATCGGAAGAAGGCAGGCCGGCGTCCTCCTTAGAAGTGAGGATGGTGAGTCTTCGTTTTCTAAACGGGCTTTGTTGTCTGGAGAGACTGGTCCCTGGAGAAGTATGTCCTGTTTTGGTAAGGCGGAGGGGCAGTGGAGAATGGGCTCAGGCACGGGAAGGCTGGGCCCGGCTGTTTCCATCTGTTGTGCACAGGGGTCGGAGACCAAGGTCGACAACAACAGTATTACGACCTTTTAAGAAAATGGAAAACCGTGCTGTTGAGAAAACAAAAACAAAAACAGGAAAGCCACGCCGAGACTTTGAAACGCTCATCCTCACTATGGTCTTGCTCTTTCTGGGAGGAGACAAAAAGAGGCTGTGCTAAGAGGGCTTCTTTTGGACGCCTCGCCCCAGCTCCCCGACGGCCCCAACCTCGTCTTCCCTTTCAAGGGGACGTGAAAGCTGAGTCTGGTGCCTTAGACCGCTCGGCCGCACTGACACCACGGACCTTGTCCCTTCTCACTTCCCTTCGCTCTCCAAACTCAAAGAACGCTGACGAGGAACGTGACACCTTTCCGAAAGGGTCCCCTAACAGCCGCTCTTGACGTGGTGCGCATCGAAGCCGGAGCTCGCTGATGGTTGGAGGACAGGAAATGGTACCTTGTGAGGTGGCAGGCCCAGATGGAGGCTGCCCACCTCAGAAGACACTGCTTCCAGTTGAGAACCAAGAGCTTCCCCGGCGGAGCCTTTGGTTGCATGGGGTTTAGGTTTGGTAGCACGAGGTTCGGACTTGCCCTTACCTGTGGGGCGGGATGCATTTCCAGTTTTCCAGGAGCTTGGGCACCGGGAGGGCTTTGAGCTGTAAGAGATGGAAAACTCCAGGGAGACCTTTCTGAAGGAAGGACCCCCACTTTTCTGAGCGAGGGTATCACTACGGCCTGTTGGTTCAGGGGGCGCCAAGAAATCACCCAAGGTTTGGATTCTTGTGTCTTTGTTATGGAATGAACCCAAATGGTTTCTTTTCATGCGGGCTTCAGCCTAGTCATGTGTTTAATACAGACCCCTTATCACAAAACCACCCTCCCCCACCCGCCCGCCAAACTCAAACTCAAACGTATACATAGCCAATTGTTTTAAAAAGAGCTCCCCTAAGCAGATTTTTTGGCCACACACAGGCAGTCTGCCCCGCTCTCCCCCCTCTTGCCACCCACGTGCAAAAATCTCCACTGCCAATGAGCTGATTGTAACCAGGTTGCTGTGTGATGTGGTCCAGTCTGTTTGACCCACAGTGACCCTGTGTACAACAGTGCGAAACACTGCCTGCTGGGCCCGGGCCATGCTCACACTGGGTGAGCCCATCAAAGTGGCAGCCATGTGTCCATCCATCCATCCATCCAACCATCCAGGGTCTTCCTCTCTTTCTCTACCCCTCCACTTTACCAAGCATGGGACAGAGTCCGTGAGACAAAGTCTGGCCACCCTGGCTTCACTCTGGTTGTACTTCTTCCAAGACAGATCTATTTCTTCCTTTGGCAATCCTGGGTACTTTGAATTGTCTTTTCCAGAACTGTAATTCAAATGCATTGATTTTTCTCTGGTCTTCCTAGTTGAATGTCCGATTTTCGCATTTGTGTGAGATGATTGAAAATACCAGGGCCTGGAGGGAGGGAGCAGGGAGGGAGGGGAAAAATGGGGAGCTGATACCGAGGGCTTAAGTTGAAAGCAAATGTTTTGAGAATGAGGGTAACAAACGTGCCTGTCATACAATGGATGGACGTATGTATATGTGCATGAGTTGTTTGAGCTCTCAATAGAACAATTAAAAAAAAAAGAAGAAAATACCAGGGCCTGAGTCAGGTGTACCTTAGTCGTCAAAGAAATATCCTTGCCTTTTGCCCCCTTTTCAAAGGTCTGGGACACAGAGAAATCTGATGTAACGTGTGATTTGGACACGTGTAACGTGTAACGTGTCTCTTGACGCTGCTTCCATGAGCACTGATTGTGGATACAAGAAGACAAAATCCTCAACGACTTCAGTCTTTTCTCCTTTTCTCATGATGTGACCTCTTGGTCCCTTGGTGAGGATTTGGGTCTTTCTCCCACCAAGTCGTAACCCATCCGGAAGGCTACAGGGCTTGATCTTTATCGACAAGCGCTCCTAGACTCCCTCACCTCCAACCAACAAGGCTGAGCCATTTGCACACGGAAGATGGTTGATCCACGTTTCTCCAAACCCGACGGCACGTCCCTCTCCAAACGCCCTGTTCTCGGGTGTGCGCGGCGTGCAGACTGAGTCGGCGTGGTGCGCGGCGGTTACGGCGCTGATGCACACCCTGGGAGGGAGGTTTCCAGCCAGGCAGCATTCCCCAGCTCCGCTCCCATCTCTGCCTCTCGGTCCACGGGCGAGTTCCGAATGAGCACGTGGAGCGTGCGTTCCGGATCCCGCGTCTTCTCCGAGCTGTGCCGTTAGGATCCCCCCCAGTATGGGCTCCCATCGAGGGCTCCCGACACTGTAGGAAGCAGGTCGCCCCATCTTTCCCCGTCGTTCGCAGCCCAAGGCTTACCCCGCAGCACCACCAGGGCTCCTTAGACAAGGTCAGGGCATCCTGACAAGGACAGTGGGGGAGGAGGACCCTCAAGAAAATGGGCTGACAGGGGCTGCAAATGGGCTCAAACTGCATGGACTGGGCGGACCGCCCAGGACAAGGGCTGTGCTTCCTGCTGTCGGGCAGAGTGTCGCTGAGTCTGGGCGAGAAGGATCCAGAATGTCTTAACTTTTCTGTAAATCTCAAACTACTTCTAAATATTTTCTTTTTCTTTTTTTTTTGGGCATCACTGCTCACCGGTGGTGGGAGTAGGAGGCCCGGCCCCACTGCTGGAATTGAACCTCCGTCCCAGTGGGCCGCAGTCCCGCGCACAACCACGACGCCACCGGGGCTCAGCCCCAAACTACTTCTAAATAATCAAATAAAAAATATAAGCGACATTCCAGGAGACCCCAACCCATTGATGTCCCCTCAAGTCTCACTGACCGCAGGCATGTCGGAGTAAGCCAATCACGGGTCAGGGGACCAGGGTTTGGGTTAGACTCAAGCTTTCAACCAATCAGCAGTCCGTCGGAGCCTGGGGCTCCTCCCTCTCCAGACTCACCGGCTTTGGGAGCATCCTGTGAGCGAGAATGGAAGTGGTTACCGAATGGGGTCTGAGGGGCCAATACTTTCCCCTCCTGAGCAGTGGTGGGTGGGAACTTGACCCAGACTGGCCAGTAGCTGTGTTCCATTCCCCTGGGGCACAGGCTCTGAGGCGGGGCTTGTGACCCAAGCGAGGCTAGCGACTCTGTCCTGGGATATTGGCTAGTTGAGGCAGGCGCAGGCCAAGGAGCAGGCCAAGGATTGGAGCGAGGGGGCTGTGCCTGCAGGGTGCTAGGCCACCTCATGGCCTAAACAATACATACATCCCCTTGTGCCTGGGCCAGTTGGGTTTCCAAGTCTCCAATCCGGAACGTACATTTGCCCCAGCTTGGAGATTCAGGGGTAAATCCCACCAGCTGCGATGTCATCTCTAGGATGACAGGAGAGAAGGGGGGGTGTGTTCCCTGATAGCAACGTCTCTCCCTCACTTTACAAACGGAGCAGGAAGGGGCTTGCACAAGTTTGGTTGGAGACAGGCTGCGCCTTCCACCCCTTCTGATGAGCTCGGGAAGGCAAGTGATAGATGGTCAGCACCCTAGCGCGACAGATGCCTGCAGGGTGGCCATAGGATGCATTCCACTTGAGTTCCGGGGACCTGGGTCTCCCCGTCATAACCCACCTTAGGGTGACCATGTCTTCTAGCTGTGACCAGTTTCCTCTGGTATCAAATGGGTCAGGAATTACAAATGCGCTGGACTTCCAAAAAGACCTTTAAAAACACAGGTTTAGAAAGACCCCGCAGGGTAGCATGTAGGACCATGGCGAGAACTTTCCGGAAGGCAGAGTGGCCAGTACCGTACAGGGAAGGTTGGGGGGAGGGCTGGCTTCAGCGGGGGTCCCTCCTCCCACTTGACTAGAGACCGGACACAGGGTCACGCTCACGCACACTTTATTAAAGTCCAGGACTGACACTGACACAGCTGTGGTGGTGGTGGTGGCAGGGAAGACTCCCCCCCCTCCCCTGACACCCAGCACTGGCACATAATAATAAATAGATAAATAAATACTTGGGGGTGGACCCTGGGGAGAGGTGGCACAGCAAACACTTACAGCACATGGCGGGGCCCAAGAGCGCCCTCTGCCACGTTGTGACCCCCAGTCCCACGGGGTGGGCTATTGTGGTCAGGGGAGGGGAGGGCTCAGCGTCCCAGAGCCACGACATCACTTTTAGGGGGTGGGGTGTCTTTGGAACTTGGACCCTCATCTGTCATCTGGAATCTGGACCCTTGGCTGGTCCTGTCCCACCGATTGTCAAGAGTATGCTGTCCCTCAGGGTCTGAGTGGCCAGTGGATCAGCAGTCCTCAGAACTCTGGCTGACCCACTCAGGACCTGGGGCAGATTAAGGACCTCGTTGCTCAGCTTCCGGACTGGTCCACTCAGGCTCCACAGGGACAAGTGTCATATCCTAAGTTGACCCTGTGCGACACGGTGGAACTACCCCCCAGGTTTCCCAAAAGGTCACCATCATGGGACCGGATGTCAGGCTCAAACCTGGAGCCTTTTAGTTAAGCCAAGTGTACAACTCTGTATGTCACCGGGGCCCCCACATTGGCGAGGGACCCCATATCACTAAGCCTTCTGACTTGACAGCTCCCGGCCCACCATTGGTCAACCGCCATCACTTAGCCTTCTGGTCTGCTCAAGAAAGAATGCTGTGTGGTGACTGAGGCTTCCAACTGGGCGGCAGAAATCCCAGGGCCAGGACTGGGGCGGGAGTTCAAATGCTGGGGGTGGGGTTGTCATCTTCTGTTGGTGGCAGGGGAGGTGACCTGGCTGGTCAGGCTGGGGTGAACTGGTGGGAGAGGGGGGATGACTGGGACACCAGTGTCTGGCATGGCTGGGCCTAGGGGGTGGTCCCATCCCCACCCACCTCAGGGGGCAGCTCCAGACCCAAACCTCCAGCTGCGGGTGGGAGCGGGGCCTGAGGGAAGGGAGGGGCTGCGGCGGCAGGGCAGCGGGTTCAGTCTTCCAGCCCCTCCATCAGGTCCGCGATGCTCTCCACGTAGTAGTGTGGCACCAGGTCGTGCTGGCCGGCCGCCAGGTAGGCCTGGGCCTCCTCCAGGCGGGAGACCCCGGTGAGCGTCAGCACGGTGGTCATGCCGCAGCGGTGGCCGAAGAGGATGTCGGTCTCCAGGCGGTCGCCCACCATGAGCATGCGCGCGGGGTCGACGCTGAAGCGCTCCAAGATGCACTCGAACATGTAGGGGCTGGGCTTCCCCACCACCAGTGCCTGGCGCCCCGAGGCCGTCTCCACAGCAGCGGCCAGGCTCCCGGTGCCTGCGGGTAGAGGGGAGATTCGGTCAGCTGGGGTGGGCTCCCAAAGGAGGACCGGGTTGGGACCTGATGCCTGTGGCCAGACTCGGTTGCTGCCCCTTTGGGGCGAGCCAGGGGCTGCCGAACCTCTCCGTGCCTCAGTTTCCCCCATCTGATTCAGAAGGTGCCAAAGCCAGCGCTGAGGGTTAGAATTTGACTCCGCTAACAGAGGGGCAGGGAAGCGTCTCGCCAGGCCTTGCTTCTGCAGCGCCCCCGGGGAGGGCTTGAACTGGTAACCCTCGGAAGATACTAGCTCGTATCTGAGCACAGTGTGTGTGTGGGGGGGCCCTGGCTTCGTGGGGTCCTGCCGGGTGGTTTCTGCGTTCCTCAGACAGCTGTCTGGCTTCGGGGGTAGCCACCGCACCCCCTTTCCCGGGACTGGCGCCGGGGGTGGGGTCCAAGCCTCGCCCTGGGACGGCAAATCAGGGATGTGGTTACTTCGCCAAGTGTGTTCGCTCCTGGCATGGGACGCTGGCACTGCAGCTCCAAGACACAGCAGGGCACAGAAACGTCCACACCCCGAGCCAGTGGGCATCCGCGGGGAAAGTGAGGGGACTGAAAGCCACGAGGATGACAACGCCCCTAACCAGCAGGGCTGAGCCGGATACCCCAGTGCCTGGCAAGACCCGGGCATGGTGTGTTCCTGCCCCACAGGCTCCTCTTTGGGGCAGCAGTGCCTCCGCCTCCCACGAAGGTTCCTGGCCATCAAGGACTCCTCAGGCGTGGGCTGAGCACCTTCCAGAGACGCCCGTTTGACAGGCAGAATCGATTGTTTAGGGGAGCCGGGAGCCTCAGCTTTCTAGCCCAGGGGCTGGCAAACTTGCAGGCCACCTGCGGCTCTTTGGGCTCTGGAGTAAAACTGAAAAAATATTAAAGGACAGTATTCGGGTCATACTGATTTCCTTTGTCTGTCAAAGCCACAGTGAGGGCTCTGGAATAATTTTTAAATCGTTGCGCTGCGTCTTTGGCAGATGCCTTCCTAGCCTCACAGTTTTAATTGCCTGTTTGGGATAACAGACAACTTAGGTGAGCTTAGGGAAACCCTGCAGGAAGGCCATTCTAAGGAAGCCCTTCCCCCTTCACAGAGCTAAATGGGTGACTTAAGGTTTTACACAACGTTTCCACCGGCAACTCGTCTCTTGCATTTTCATGTTGAAAATTCCTTTGCTCCCTTGCCCCGTTAAGTGCTCATTTCCGACGAGAACTGTTTCTTAATGTAACAGGTTTGCCTGGAATGTGTCGGAGCTCCTACTTTTGATACAATGTGTCTTTTTTCCGTTGGGGTTGGGGTGGGGACGTGCAGCGTGACCCAGTTTGGGTGTGCTGACCTAGCACTGCTGATTGATCGCGTCCAGCGTTAGACTGTAACACGACCAACTGTAACAGGACCGCCGCTCCACGAAAATCTACTGTTGCACCTTTACGGAGCAAGTGATCTGAAATTTGTAATCTTCCTGTCAGGAACTGTACTGCTAATTACTGTAACGGAAACTGGTTAGGAAAGCAACAACAACAAAAGGGCCTCCTTTCTCCTGTAGGATGACTGGTGGCTTTGAACTGCTGACGGTGAGGTTCAATACTTCAGCCTTGCCCAGCTCCAGAGAAGGCAGGGCAAGGCTCTGCGTCAGGGAAGGGCCGAGCTCTTCTTTCCCCTGGGGATTTTGCAAGCTGCTGATCAACAGCCCCCGTGAAGGAATCAATGGACACCAACTCCTGCAGACGCTGGACATAGCAGTCCCTGGACACTGCGCGGCTTGGACATAGCAGTCCCTGGACACTGCGCGGCTTGCTATCTTGCTCAAGGGGCGGTGGTTCTCTCCGTGGGCGGAAACGTGCATGGAGCGCCCAACGTCTCTCCCAGTACCAGGCTGGGTGGCCACAATGGGAGGACTTGAACCACAGGAACTGGCACTCGGTTCAGCAGGTTCCAGAACCTTTACTGGGGCACGGCTGCCCCCTACCGGCCCCGGGGTCAGGCCAAAGCGGAAGTAAAAAGTCAGGGCAGAGGGCGACTGTCCTCAGCCTCGATAGCCCCTTGACAATGGGGGATGGGTGGGTGTTTCCCTGGTCTTATAGGATCAGGGCAGAGCCAGGCCAGAATGCGGCTCCAGAAGCCCCTCCAGAAAGCTCTGACGCATGAGGAAGCGCGCTGTCTCCACACGAACCTGATAGGGGAGAGAGGCCTCTGTCTGCCCCCTGGGTTTGATATCCCTCCAGGATGCCGTGTTTTCTCAGCTCCGGTGCCTACCTTCGCAGCAGGACAGAGCCGCCCCCCTTCAGCTTTGGAGCTAATATTTTTTTTTTAAGTTTTTTTTTGGGGGGCACCACTGCTCTCCGGTGGTGGGAGTAGGAGGCCCAGCCCCACTGCTGGAATTGAACCTCTATCCCAGTGGGCCGCAGTCCCGCGCACAACCACTACGCCACCGGGGCTCAGCCCTCTGGAGCTAATATTGACTGAGCTTCAACGGCAGGCCAGGCCCTGCTCCAGGGGAGCAAGCACCCTGGCACGGGAGTCTAAGAACTTACCCCCCTCCCTCCCCTCCCAGGACCTCACGCCTCTCCACATCTGTAACTCAGGCATTCCTCAAAGGCAGAGGACACTTCTGGCCAGCTCAAGTGCATGCAGCAGCAAGATTAAAGCAATTCATACATAGTGGAATTCCATGTGTAGGGGGGATATACCCTGCACGGAGGTTTGCCTTATTTCAGATTTGATGCATGCATAATGCAGTCTTACTTTTTTTTTTTTTTTTTAACCACCAGCAAGTTGTGGCTTCACTTGTGTGTAAATAAATGCACCTGCCAGACTGTGTCCTTTAAGCCTCTGTCTCCCCCTTTAGGCCCTGGGAGCGACCAGCAGGGCAGTGAGTGGGCCTCGCCAAGTGGCTGTCCAGACTCCAGGGACCTGGGTTTCTGCCAGAGGGACCGAGGAGCAGGCCAGACCAAGCCAGCAGACCCGGTTGGGACTCAATGGATCAAATGCACCAGCTGCCCTGGGAAAGATGATGGCCCCCAGAAACTTGACCAAGGGCCCCTGGGGGTGGGGTGGGGTGGAGGAGGGAGCAGGCTCTGGGTTTGGGGGGCCTTGGGTGGTGCGAATGGTTAAATCTCGCTAGTAACTGAAAGGAGAGTGGCCGGCATCCATTGGAGAAAGGAGAGGCCTAGCAATCCCCGGCCCCTGAAAACCCCTCCTCCTACATCGTGGTTCTCTACCTTCCTCAGGCCAGGACCCTTTCATACAGTTCCTCCTGTGGTGGTGAAAATTACTTTCGTGGCTACTTCATCACGGTCATTTTGCTACTGTTAGGAATCAGGCGGGCCCTGTGAAAGGGTTGTTCGACCCCCAAAGGGGTCACGACTCACAGGTTGAGAACCGCTGCTCTCAGAAAAACGCCGGGGGTTGCCAGGAGCTGGGATGACGCCCAGGCAATCATGTGGCTTTTCTGGTTTCGGGCTGAGGTGTGCAGTGCCGTGGAGCCCGGCCAGGCCTAGAACTCCGGGTCCCAGCCCCGTCAAGAGTCTGCATCTTAGATCCCTGCCCCACAAGATGCCCCTCCAAGCAGGCGTCTACCCAGAATCTCTCTGCGCCTGGGCCTGCCAACCAACCCATTCTGACACTCTGTCCAGTCCTGGCTACTCATCACTACCCTGCCCCTCAGTACCTGGTACTGATGATTATCAGTGGCAGTGTCCAGCAGGGGTCAAGACCTGTCCCTGTGCCCAGCTGGCTGAGTGACCCCCCACAGACACACACTCACTCTGCCAGCCAGCCTGCCTCTGCGGCCAGCTGCTCAGATCCAACTTTCACCGGAGGACCCACTATGGGTCAGGCCACTCTTGCCCGGGCTTGAAACGTAACACACTCACTCACTCGACCTGGCGCACCTGTGGGGTGGAGAGGGCAGGTGAGGCTGTAAATCCATCAGGGAGGAGACATCCTGGTCTTTCTCCCAGCGTGGCTGTGGACAGTGATGCCAGCACAGGTTACGTAACAAGATGGGTCGGTTGTGTGAAGCTGGAATTTGCACTCGGTCAAATTCCACCTGCCTCGTTCTCCACACACCTCCCGGTTCTCCACTCCCCCACCCAGGCCTACCTGACCCCAAGGGGGGCGCCCCCGCATCTGACACAATCCCGCATCCGGGGCCACCCTTCCCCTCTGTTGCTTTCAACCTGACTCTCCTGGGAGGTGGGGTAAAACGACAGGGGTCCTGGAAGCCAGTTCAGAAAGACCAGATCTGAGGAGACCCATGACTCCCTAAGCCACCGCGGGCCTCCGTTTCCTGCAAGAATGGCCCCGTATAAGTATCCAGACCCCTGGGGCACTTGTGGGGTGGGCAGCCCCCCTCGAATCTCAGCTCCATCACCTGGAGACGTTCTTTGGCCCTCCCCAGGCGCGGAGGTAGCTGCCCATAGTGCGATCCCTCCCTCCTCCCCCAAGCCTGAGTTTTCCCGTCCACCCCGCGCTCACCCGGGGTTCGGCTGCCGTCACTGAGCGGGTGCCAGGGGTCGCGGTCGGTGGCCACGAGCAGGCAGTCGGGGTCGCGCAGGTGGGCGCACGCCTCGCTCAGCTTGGCGAAGGAGAAGTGCTCGTCGTAGCCCACGAGCACGGCGCGCACGCGCGGGCCCTCGCCGGGGTCCCCCGCCAGGCGCAGCCCCGCGGCGCGCACCTCGGCGCGCAGCCCCTCGCCGCCCAGCACGAACACGGCGCCCGGCGGCGCCTCGGGCAGGCGCTGGCTCAGCAGGCGCGCGGCGCACAGCGCCGAGCTGAAGAGCTGCTCGGGCCGCAGCCCCGCGAAGCCCAGGCGCGCGAAACGGAGGGCCAGCTCGGGGCGCGCGCGCCGGCTGTTGTTGCTCACGAAGAGCGCCTCCTTGCCGGCGCGCGCTAGCCGCTCCAGCAGCTCCGGGGCGCCCGGCACGGCGCTCTCGCCGTTCCACAGCACCCCGTCGCAGTCGAACAGGACCCCCTGCGCCCGGCCCAGCACGTCGCGCAGGGCCGCGCCGCGTAGCCGCTCGCAGCGCGCCATGCAGCCAGCTGGCTCTTCCCTGGCGGGCACGGCGCGCTCACCCGCAGCGGGCCCGCCCCCCCCCCGCGCCGCCACCAATGGGAGCGCTGCGCCGCCCGGGGGCGGGGTCAAAGATTGGCCCGCGACCAATGGGGCGAGCGCCTGGGAAAGGAACGCGGGAGGGCAGCTAGCGAAGCGCGGAGGAGAGGGCGGAGTCACGGCTGGCAGGGAGAGCGGCCAATGAATGGATAGTCTGCTCCTTCGCCCCGCCCCCTAGCTCGGCTGGGCCAGTCGCCCTCGAGCACAAAGTGACTTCTTAACCAATGCGGAGCTATGAGCAGAAAATGCACAGCCGCTCGCTCCGCACTCCCCAGCAAATCAGAAGCGCAGGGGAGCTGGTTGCTAGGGGGAAGCCAGTGCTAAGAAGAGATGTCGTCTTTGAGTCAGATATCCTTGCCTTTTGAACCAAGGGTCCTCTAGCCTGCGAAGCCAGGGGGTGTGATGGGCAGAGAGGCTCCCGGTGCCAGCTCGGCCGCTGGTGCCCTTGGAGCTGGCCCAGTGGTAGCTCATCCGGGCTGCACAGTACAATCCCCTGGGGAACTCTTTTTATTAAAAGGGGTTTTAAATTTAGCTGTTAGATCTGATGTTCACAGCCCCAGCTCCGCGAATTTCAGCAAACGCCTTTTTGAAAATACTGAGGCTGAAGCCTAGCTTCTGCTTCACGATATTTTTATGCAAGAAAACATGCATTTTTTTTTGCACCCGCCTCCTGAGTTTCTTAGGTCAGTTATGTGCATAGGTGTGAAAAAAAATACAATAGTTATTTCGGGTAGACACATGTGAAAAAACATGCCGTGGTGGTTTGGGGTGGAGTCGGGGCGTTTGTTTCTTAGTTACCAGGGATTCTACCAGTGTCCGGGGTTAGAGGCTGGCTGTCACCAGGCGAAGGAAGGAGGTAGAGAAGCTGAGGCAGTCTCTCACTGGGGTGCTGATCCAGGGGTAACCACGGGTCTTGACCTTTTCTGAGCCAGGGGTGAAATGTGTGGGTGTCGGTAAGGTGACCAGACGTCCCGATTTAAAAAAAATTTTCTCACGTCCTTCGGTGTTTTGAAAGCCCCGATGTTTGGAAAGAATGCACAAGCTAGGGTACATCGGGAGAACGGGAAAGGAGTATATCCCCTTTACACACAACCCTTCCTCCTGCTCACTGGTGTCCCCCTTTACCAATGTTAAAATCAGGTGACTTTAATGTTAGGTGACCTGTGACTACACGGTTTCCATTGGAGGAAACCCAGCTGAGAGAGGGTGCTGAAGGCCTGCCTGGACCCCAGGAACAACTGGAAGACCAAGTACTGGGGAGAAGACTCACACTGCCCACCCCATCTCCCAGCATTTCGCAGCTATTCCCTAGACACTCAGGCCCTGAGGTGGGTGCTCTCCCAGGCTTTCGCATCGCCTGCGGGAAGCCTTCCTTAACAACACGCCAACGGTCCCCACACCGGAGGAGATGGCCTGCACCTGTCCTGGAGTCAGGGCAGGTGATCCTGTCAGCAGGTCTGCTTGCCTCTCACGAGCTTCTCGGGGGACCTAGCCAGAGCAGCTGTCCCCACGGAGGGTTTGTGGGCAGATCCGGCTGTACTTTCTGGTACATGGTGTGGGAGGGCGGGCAGGTAGGGGAAACTTGTGTGTCTCGGGCAGGGCTTCTGTCCCTTCCCGGGAGGGGACCAGGCGCACATAAGCCTCAGGATTTCTCGAGGTCCAGCGGGTCCCCGCTCAGGCCCCAGCGTGTGCACAGCAGCACTGCCCCCCAGTGTTCTCCAAGGAGTGACCTTGGGGGAAGCAGAGGGCCCGGCCAGCTTCCCCTGTGTGGATCCGAACTGTCCACCGAACACCGACCTGGTCGCCCGCACCACCTTGAGGCTTCACCAGCCACCGTTGGAGGGGGAGATTGTAGCAGCACCTCCAGAGAGGAGAAAACAGGGGCACCAACTGCCCAGGCACGAGTTCAGACTGGAGATGTCCATCGAGGTAAGCATGGAGACACCAACTGGAAAGGTCAGGGGTTCCAGCCCTGCCAGTCACCCCTTCGGGGAAAGACGAGGCAGACTGCTTGCTGAAAGACTCACAGCCTCGGAGACCCCCGGGGGGTTGCTGTGAGAGGGCACCCCCTCAATGGTTTGGGGTGGGTTAGGGACCCTCTCCGAGGCTGTCAATCTTCCTGGAAGCAGCCAGCCTCATCTTCCTCCCCCTGGGCGGCTGGTGGGTTGGACGGGCAGCCCAGCACTTCACCACCCGGGCTCCCGCACACGGCACTCGCCGATGCCAAAGAGCAGCTGGGGGTTTGCTCTGGTTCGTAGCGACTCTGGTGGGGCGCCAGCCTCATGCATGTTTAGCTTCCAGCTCCCGTGGTGAAGGCCCAGGTGGTTTGCTGGCTGCCATGACTTTCAGGCAGGAAGAAAGAACAGGAGGCGAAGGGTAACTGCTTCCCTTTGACGAAAGCAGGGTGTCATTTATTTCAAGGACAGGAAACCAAACGAGCCTTTGGGCCACCGCTCCAGTTGTGTCCAAAATAATTTATTTACCAGCCTTACGTAAAAAATACATCGGCAAGAGAAAAATAAACGTCCCGCGGGGGCAGGCAAACCTTCCTTTCCTTCTTCTCACGCTCCCCTGCGACCCTACCAGCGAGTGGGGAGGGGTGGGGGGCCCAGGCCCGGGGTGGAAGAGGACAAAAATCTGGAGGAGGGGGGGGTTGTCCTGAGTCGTCCTCGCCTGGGGACCGGCCCAGCGGGGGCGCCGAGGCACTTGTGGGCAAGGGCTGCTTCCTTCCTGGGAGGGCATGGTGGGGAGGGAGGGAGGGGGGGTCCAGGGGCTGGTCGGGGAGCCCGTTCAATCCGTCTCTGAGGCCAGGCTCCTGGGCCTGGGCTGAGGGGGGATGGCTGCGGGACTGGGGATCTGACCTCCCACTTCAGGGCCCCCTCCCTCCTCTGTGGCCCCCCCCGGACCCCCCAACCCAGGAATGCTCAGACCTCCCTGGCCGAGGGAGGCTGATGGAAGCCGGCTCTGACGCCGGGCAGGCTGGGGAGGCACGGGGGGCAGTGGGGGCGGCACTGTGGGGGCCCGCAGGGTGTTGCCAACCACCCGGCGGGGCAGAGCCCGGGGGGTCCCAGGGCTGCCTGAGCCAGGAGGCAGGGGTGGGGCTGGAGGGGAGGAGCGGGTGCTGGAGGCCTGGGGAGGCAGCATGGTGGGCCGGGCAGGTGCTGGGCGCTTGACTGTGGAGCAAGGAGAGGGGAAGGTGCAGCACCCATGCTGCCTGTGGAACACCCAGGTCCCCCAGCCCACGGCCCCCCTTGGGGGTCTCTGTCCTCGCCATGACCCCTGAGGGGCTGCCTCCCCCTCCCCCCACTTTCTCCCCACGCCCCTTTGGCCCTCAGAGGCTTTCCTGTGACCACCCTGGTCACAGGGGCCACTTCCCGCAGCCAGCTAATGGGTCACTTGTCCCCATGTCCTTTCCCTTTGATGCCATCCTGGTCCAT